>JAKSZT010015808.1:836292-854858 GCA_026826555.1 Tolypeutes matacus | reverse complement strand
AAGGAAGGAAGGAAGGAAGGAAGGAAGGAAGGAAGGAAGGAAGGAAGAATTTTGACTCTGCAGATTTTCCTCCAGATATTAATACCTTGTATTAATGGGGTATATAAAGGAAAGGTGGGGTCTTTCTTGTGGACATACTCTTATATGTTTCATTGGAAATCTCATTCTCTGGGCTGGGGGTACAAAGAAAGTAACAGGCAGCCTTTCCCTCCTGAGAGGCTTTCCTAAATCCTGGAATACACTTCTCATGGCATACTGAGGTGGGAGTCTGAGAAGAAAATAGATATGTGTTCATAACTACAGTGACGTTAACTAACTCTCCCATAATTAGATTGTTTTGGATATTGGACCATCAAAAAATTTAAATTTTAATTAGATAAATCAAATTAAATGGTAAGATGTCATGTTTATTATATGACAGTGGTTAAGAAAATTTTTCAAGTTCAAAGGTGAATTGTTAAACTCCAGATGTGGCCAATTACTTAGCAGGAAGGCGGCAGAAAACCTTCCTGGTGAGATTTTTAAAATATTTTATTTTATATATTTTTTAATAAATTTTTATATTATGTGTAATATAAAGCATGGTGATTGTGTCTTGTCCATCTCTGAAAATCCAATGACCCACTCTATCTCCTCTGCAGATATAGACAATTGTTGATCATGAGGTGCATCTGAAGCAAAATGTCCTACTTTAAGTCCAAAACCTTCTGAAAAATTCCAAAAGTTGAGAATGTCGTAACCGGCTTCCAATTTTCTTTCCTCATCCAAATTCACTGAGTCACCAGCAGGATTGTTTAATTGAATGTTCTTTAGAAATGGGTACATCCAAAAGAAGCACAAGAATCTGTGAGGAAGTGAGCCCCAGAATTAAGAATAGACTATCCAAATTGGGGGACATCTGTCATCTTCTCTAATCTCTTATCCATAATATGACATTATTAGCATCCAGTGAAGTAAAACAAATGAAATCATAAGGAAAACTAAAATGTCATTGTATTTATAAAATATCAGTCAGTTTCAGGATAGCACTCCAAAGACATCTGTGGGTGCTGGATGCAGACAAATATTATTGGAAGAATCAAATCTTACCACATTCATTTATTATCTGAATTCTCCAACACATCATCTTGCAAAGCAAGGTCATCAATAACTGAAGTGCTTGAAGAATTAAATGGTATAACTTATGTTCAATATCCAAAAGAGTGCCCATCTCAAGATAATTACTTAAAGAAACAATATTCTTCCTGTTGTCATTTAAGAGCTTCATGGAAAAAGTTTAGATATTTTCCATAGAAAACATTAGATGGCCAGAAAGTTGAGGTCTGTAGTAACACAAAGCATCAGCTTTGACTCATAATTCATTTTCTCTCTGCCACTGTCACTTTCTATTTTCACAACCATTTCTACCTAGGACTAGATTTGCTTCCTGGACAGTGAAGAAGGCATCAAATCCTGTATGTTTGGAGAGAGAAACCTAAGCAATTTTGCTTATGCATATGCAGAATACCAAGAATATAACACTTATGACCTATTCTGACATACATGTGCTATCAAAAGGAAGAGACATTACCTGCCAGGGTTCAAACACCAGCCAATTGCCACTTCCCACTGTCTGCATTTCTACTTGTTGAAGAAGCATTTCATAAAGGGTCTGAGCCACAACATACACTGCTCTATACATATTATAACTTCCTTCAATCATGATCTTGTCAAACTGCCACCAAGGCAGCCACTCCAAGGTGGCATAGGGAGGACAATTCTCCAGTGTGTTACAATCAGACTCAGAAACCATGCAATAAAAGTAGATGGATCAAAAGTTAGTGAGGTAAAAGTCTTCTGGATATTTGGAAGGATTAGCTTTCCACATAATAGTTTTGAAACCAGGTATCTCACCATGATAGTGTGAAAAAATGAGGGCTCCATGGAAGGAATCTAGTAAAAAGTCTTTCTTACTGGTAGTAAAAGCCCATTGTGAGGTAGTGACACACACTTTCCTTATCACAAAGTTTTCCCATCTCTGAAAGCTCAAACCAATTAGTGAGTCAGAGTCATCATAAATGACAACCACATTCACTGATGATTCTTTGCTCCATAAATGATATTGCCAGCCAAATAAAAAATATGATCTCTTAGTGATGGGGATCATTTCCACAAAGGCTGTGCAGAGTCCATTCTTGTCCTTTTCTCCTCTAAAGTCCTAGAGAAGGTGAACACTTATCTTCTGAGCAGACCAGCCTCATCCAGGTCCAGCTGAAATGCATCATCAATGAGAACATGGCAAACATCAGGAATGTGCCTTTAGGGGCAGTCTGATAGAGAGATGGAAACTGACCATCACTCAAGTTTGGGTCATAAAAACCATAGGTAAGCTAAAGGGGAAGGAGAAAATAAACCAACACAGGAAGGAGGATTGATGAGAAAGACAATCTCAATCCCAATGAATATTAAGCAATGGTGGGAAGTGGTAATAGGGACCATTTGCTCATCCCCATTTCTAATTATCCCCTGAACACTGAAAGCTTTATAGAAAATAACTGATCCATCTCAGAGGTGTGGTGAACTCTTTTTTCTCATTGCCCCACACCCTTCTTTTTACTCCAAATAAAGGTCATGTTCAAATCCCTCCAAGTCCCTTTATATTAGATGCACCCTTTTAAGAGATGCAGGAACACAATTCCTTTATTTCATCTTTTTTTAAAGGGCACCTGAAAATGGCACCAAAAGAGGTATGATTTCATATCCCCTCCCCTCCAACCACACTCACCTGAGGGATTTTGTAGAGTTCCAGCAGAGTGCCAATCTGGACAGAAACTGTCCATGTCATTCCTGTAAGGGCTGCTATGGACTTGCTCTCTTCCCTATAGGTGTGATTAGGGATGCCTTGCCCAGCCCTGATTATCAAATGATGGGACTCTCCAATGTCCTTTGTTCACTGTGTATGGCATTATACAGATCAAAACCCAGACAAATGTTGGGTACAAGATGGGGGTTCCTGTTGATCTCTTCAGTGGTGAAAACCAAGGCCAGAACATACTGGTATTCATGGTCTGAAACCTGCATGGAAGGCACAGGAATGTTTAGGCAAAAGTCTCAAAACAGGATATTCTTCAAATCGAATACAATGAACAAATAAAGGATGAAAGCACAAATGACTCATTTTAGAGTTGGTTCTACTGAAGTTTTAGAATTTTGGCTAAACCTACCTGAGCTAGAGGGCTCTAGAATGCTCTGACTGAATTCTGCTTTCATGGGGAAAGATGATACTATTTATAATGGTAGGTGTAATGAGTGGAAAATTGGACCACCTTCATGGTGAAATTTGTAATTTGTTCTTTGATTTTGGAAACAAAATGCTTTTTTTCATATGAACACATTATTAAATGCTTTATAGAATGGGAGTAATATGGACATGAGGCTGAAGGCAACATAATACCAGCTGAAGGGTATATCTACATAACAGCTCAGTTCCACAGTTTAGGCAGAATTGGATGGGACAGGCAGAGAGGCATAACATCTGTGGCGTAAGAGTGCCCATCAGAAGACTGACAATCAAATATCCTAAACCTCTACCACATCAAAACTTTGAATCGGCCATCATCAAATATCAACAATCTGAGAAAATCACACTATCACAGTGAGGAAATAATCAGTGAAGTCAGGAACACTTGAAAGAAGCAAAAAGATGAAGGGGTAGGTGAGTTTAACCTATACACAAAAGGAGTGCAAACACTTTAGGGATCTAAGTGGACCTGATTCATAAAATCTAAAAGTTCTATAATCAATTTCTTTATTAAATATATAATGATTATTCTTATACTAATAATTAATTGAGACTCTCAGCAGTACTTCTTTCAAGTGACTCCTGTTCTTTTCATCTTAATTGCAGATTTGTGCACAGTTCCACTTTATATGTTAAAAAGTCATTTCCATGGCCAAAGAAAATTCTTTCAATTTCATTGTCCAGGATCTAAAATTCCAATAAGAATAAAGCAGTCTCTTGTATTTATTTAAAATGTCCTTTTGTTGAAGCTTGACTAACATCCTATCAAATGGTGATTAATATTCTCTGTGTACTTGAGAAGAGCATATATTCTTCAATATTTAGACATAGGTTTCTACTTGTGCGCCCAAAATCAAACTTCTTAAACTTCTTTTTCAAATATAATTTTTATTAGAAATATAATTTTTTTGAGAAAGACGTTAAAATTTATCATTCTGATGACTGATTTTATATCTCCTTGTTTCTCTATTGTTTTATTTTTGTGAGGCTATAATATCTTCATTTAATATCTGACTAAAGATATTATACCTTTGTGATGAGTTGAAAATTTTTATCATTATGAATTGACCAGATATCTGATTTTTAATGATGCATTTTATTCTTAACCACTTTGTCTGATATGAATATGCCTACCTCTGATTCATTTTGGTTACACTCTCCCTCAGTATTTTATATCTAATTGCATATTTTGGTTTTAAAGTTTTCCTTTTTTTTCCAAATGTGTCTTGTAAAGACATTTTACAAAGGAAAGTATGTTACAGGCTTTATGAAAATAAATTGAATTATTTAATGGGAAATACTTGCAAAATATAGAAAAAGAAGGAAAGACATAAGCTTAACCAACACAAAGAGGAAAATATGAATGAAGAACTATATTAAATAGATTATTAGCAATTTAGATAATTGTACACTATCAGACCACACTTTTTTGAAAGGATAAAAAATAGGCTCATTGAACTAGATAAAGCATTTAATAAAATTGAAAATGTATTTCTAACTGAACATATTATTTTAGAAGAAGGGCATTTCCTTAAAATGATTAAAAACAACAAATCAAAAACCCTCTCAAATCAGAACCTAGACTTTTCTTAATGCAAAGACAGAGACTTACAATTGGAGGTGATGAGGGTCAGGCACAGCAGAATCACCCCCATTCAGAAGCTGAGCTCCACAGTCAGATAATCCCCCCCTTCCAGGTCTGAATGAACCAATGCTTTCAGCCAAAGTTTACTGAGGTAGTTTCATATCCCTCAGATATTTTGTGATGAAAAGTTCTTAAAGAATACTGAACAAAAGTATCCCCATTAAAATCAAGAGAAAAAATAAATTCTGTTAGGACAAAATTACTTAGTAATTTACTGGAATTTGCTAACCTGTCAGATAATGCAGTAAAATAGCAGGCTAAATGGAATGGAAAGGAAGAAGCAGACCAAAGTATTTTGCTGGGTATTAGATTGTTCACATGGGAAACCCAAGAGAAAATGAGGAATGGAATGATAAGCAATAAAGAAGTAGTCAGCCAAATATATACAACTGTCAATGGCTTTTCAGTATAATAGCAGTAACTTATAAAATCTTTATGGGAAAGAATGTATGATAGCAACAGATTTAAAAATTGCTCTGTCTCCTGTTGAAAAGAACATAAAGCTCTACTGAAAAACATAAAAGCATTAAACATAGTATTACAAAAATATTAATAATCTACAAAATTCTACAAAAATTAACACAGAGGGGAACAGATGTGGCTCAAGTGGCTGAGTGCCTGCTTCTCAAATGGAATGTCCTGGGGTTGGTTCCCAGTGCCTTGTAAAAAACAAAATTCAAACAAGCAAACAAATAAAATAATAATAATAATAACTCAGAGGGGCCGATGTGGCTCACTGTTTGAGCACAAGCTTCCCATGTTGAAGTTCCTGGGTTCAATTCCAAGACTCGGTACATCAAAAAAAAAGTTGACACAGATAGTAGATTACCAGTTACCAATGCCCAGCGGATGAAGGGAAGGGGGAATTATTTCTTAGTGGATGAAGAGTTTCTGTGTGAGGTGATGAAATGTGGGGGTAATGGATGTGTGTGATGGTAGCAAATATTGTGAATGTCATTAACTCCACTAAATTGAACAAATGAGAGTGCTTAAAATGGATGTTACTATAGAAATTTTTTAAAAATCAGGGAGATATTTTAAAGAGTAATGGTAGTACAGTTGCAGAGGTTTTCTGGAAGCATGAGAGGTTCAGGAAATTAGTGAAAATAATTGAGAATACAAGGGGAGAAATTGACTTGGAACCAATAATTGCAATTATTAATTAACCACAATATTTTAAACAGGGTAGCAATGGCAATAGAAGATTTGGATATATCACTAGAACAGAATAAAAAATAGAGAAACGAACTTTATGTAAGTGAACATTTCATGAATCATCAAGGTGGTACTGAAAACCAGCAAAGGAATAATGAATTGCTTAATTAGTGGTGAAGATAAATTGTTTTGGAATATAAATCAAGATTATCTATCTAATAGTTGGGGAAATAATTTTCCATTTTTTTCATAATGAAAAACAAAATACTAGAATTAGTGTATTTATTTATTAAACTGCAATTTGGAGAGGTGTGGAAAAAAAGCAGACAGAATAAGAGAAAAAATGAATAGATTTTATTTTACATAAAAGTTTATGCTGTTTTAGATTTAAACACGCCTTTTGAAAAAATATTAAAAACAAGCAACAAACTGATAAAAAGAAGTTTTATGAACAAATATTTTTTATTTCCAATAAGTAAAACATTCTTAAAAACTGAAAGCCTACAGTTGAATAGAAAAATGACCAAAGGCACAAATGGCAAATTATCAAAGAATATTTTCTTAAGAACAGTTAACTCAAGAAAATATGATCAGTGCAAATATAATAAATGAGCTACCATTTTAAACAACATTTTTACCAAGCATTTTTCAGAAATGTGCTTCACAGTGAGTGAGAGTGTCAATTTCTGAAAGGTTCTTTGGCAATATGCTTAAAAAGCCTTTAAAATATACACAGCCTTGAATCCTAACTACTTTATCCCAAAACCATTTTTGCAATTTTCAGAGTAGATTGCAAAGACTGATTTACTAGTATGCCCATTGTGTTCTTAATTATAGTAAGAAAATATTAGAAAACAATGTACATGAAAAAATTGGTGTTGGACTAAAATTCTGTTAGCCCTAAAACTTTACTATTGTGTAGTCATAAGAATTATCATTGTAGAAATTCATTTATATAAAACTTATTTATGACATCATGTTTTATAAGAAAACCAGTTTAAGGAGGGGACAGAATGAGCTCATCCTTGTAGTACACCCACTTTTATGCACAGTAAAGTTAAGAATATGATCAGAAATTTATTATGTCTTTCAGGTCTGAGATACTTTTGCACTCATAATCCTCTTCTAAAAATTAACTTTAAAGATTATATTTCATTACTGAGTTCCTACAAAGACAAATATATTAATATTATGTATTAAAACATTTTTAATTTTAAAGAACTTCAAAACATTTTCTTGATCCCGTAAAGTTTTGTGGCCCTGGGCACTGGGCCTTCTTAGCTTAGTGGAAGAGTCAGACCAGATAAAAAGTTTTATATAATTGCAGTTGTGTTCTCTTAATTTACAGACAGGGTTTAGGGTTTCTAAGTTACCTGTCTCAAAAGAGCAGATCTGCCAAGGTTCACTTTTCCTGAGGTGGTGTGAGTGAACAGCAGAGGATGAGAGAAAAGCATTTAGTCTCTCCTGCTATGACAGTACACAAGTTCTTTCCCTCCACTTTACAGAGTGCTTAAAGCAAATTGGGACATATGAGTCAAACCTGCCTTCTTTCCCAGGAGATTCAGGCCAGAATGTCCCTGAATCAATCACTCTCAAGTCCTGCAGCCCCAACACTGGATGAGAGATGCCATCAGCAGCAGCCATCAGAATGAGGTCTCTGCATCACAGATATTGTCAACAATGTAGCAAATGCATTTTGGAAAATTATGGAAATGATATAAGTAGGGAAGCATTAGAGGAGTGTCAAGGAATGAGTGAGATAAGCAGACCATATCTAGAAATAAAAGCAAAAAAAGATAGGCACAAATTCTTTTCATAGCAGGAAGAGGCCCCAAATTCCAAAGCCTGCATTCCCCATCACAGATGTGCAAAGGTGCTTACAAAACCCATTCTTCTGGCACTTTCAAAAAATCAGTAAGCCATCATTTTCTTCAGTGGAATTCCCCAGTATCACAGGAGCAGAAACTGTCTGCTGGAATCCCCTGAAATTTTATTTCATCAATTTATTAATTATACCATCAAATATAAACTGGCATTAGCAGAAATCTAAAAACAGAGATTGTTTAAATGTCCATGTGAGTCAGAATAAAATTGGAGTTGAAAATATCTCACAGATAATTCATCTGTTTATTCTGGTCTGGCTGGGAGATTGAGGATGAATAGAGGATCCCAGGAAGGCTATGATATAGACATATTTCAAAGAGTAGCCAGGTGTCTACAGTAAGAAGTCTGTCCATGCAAGTGGGACCCAGATACCAGTGGCATCTTGGTAGGAATATTAAAGATTACATATATGAGAACAGAAGCATTAGCAGACCCTTAATAAGAAGAAAAGATATTTTTCTCTACCCTCTTGGCACAGCCCTAATGCCAGTGGTTTGCATTTCTAAGGAATATCACTTCTTCCCTTGCTTGTGGAAGCCAAAGTAGGAAGAGAGACAGGGGTGTAAAATTTTTGGTGGAGGGGGCAGTCTCCCTTAGAGTCCAGCACTGGAAAAGAGAATGTTATGGGACCTATAAGACAAAATAGAATACTCTCATTCCCCTTTGAAAGAACAGAAGAAATCCAGTGGGAAGAGTCATAATAAATTATGGATATTCTAGGATATACAGCATGCCAGTGAGAAGGGGAGGACAAGTTATGTGGATTATGCTGATCTAGTTATCAGCAAATTGCCTAGGCAGCATTCATCATGATAATTAGGTAGAAAATAAATGAGAAAGCCACTTACTGAGGTAAATACATATCCTTGCTAGGTTTCCAGATTCCATTACTTGTTAGAAATGTATAAAGGAGGAAAACCCCACTAATAATCAGATCTCCATATTTAAATACGCTGGATTTCATTCTGTACAAGCAGGTAGGAACAGCTAAACTCCACACAGACAGGAGAAGCTGCAGGAGCAGGAAAAGAAAAATCAGTGGGAGTATTTCAGAAGTATCTCCATGAATTGCAGACAAATTCTTAGTTGTGTGCACGGTATGGGGTAGGCAAAGCTGAAATGAACCCTGCAGCCTCAAGCAGATATTTATAAATACACATATGTGTATAGGATACTGTCATGAACGGGATAGGCAAATCTAATGGCTAAAATGGTTTTTTTTTTTTTTTTTTTTGGCTAAAATATTGGGAATTTATTGCTCACAGTTTTGAAGCTAAGAGAAATCCACAATCAAAGGGTCATCAAGCAATGCTTTATGTGGCATTCTGGTGCTGGCTGCTGGGGATCCTTGTACATTGTTTTTTTTTTTTTTTTTTTTTTTATACTTTACATTGTAGTTTTTTTTTTTTATTATTATTATGGTTAAAATTCAAAATTCTCACAATACATACAAACATTTGCAAAATGATATATAAATATATATGCATATATGTGTATTTGCTTACAAAAATGTTATTTATGTATATATATATACATATTTTAAGAGGTGCTTAGATTACCCAAAATATTACACGGAACCCACTGGGATTCCCATGTTGCCCACCTCCCACACCTCCCACCACATCCCACACAAACATCTCCCACAGTGTGGCCCACCACCCTCAATGAACTTACACATCCTGGAGCCTTGCCACCAACCATAGACCACAGTTCACACTGTAGACCACACTCTCTCCCACTCAGTTCTGAGTGGTGTATGCTGATTTAAAATGGCCTACATCTGTTGCCACAACAGTATTCAGGACAACCTCCAACTCCCAAAGAAGCCCCTGTATTTCAACTGCTCATCCCCTCCCTACCACAAAAGTGTCAAGTGGCCACTGGCTCCACCTCATTGTTATAATTTCTTGCATTGCTAGAATCACCATATGTGAACAAGAGAATACCATCAAGTCCACTCTAGTCAATAGTTCATCCCCCAATCCTGAGGGGACTGGGATGGTGATGTCCACTCCAACTCCAAGTGAGAGAGGGCTTATATCCCAAGGATATGGTGGGTGGGATGATCCTGCCTGCAGATGCAGGCCCTCTCCATTCCCTGGGATGGCCATTGCCCATCGTTGTCTCCTCACCAGGTGACTTGGATGAGTCCATTGATCTGTAGGGTAGGAGTTGCAGCTCCACCTAGATTTCATGCACACCTGGCACATAGGTAGGCGGGAGGCTCCAGTCTCTGGAAGTATACCTAAAAACTCCAGCATCACATATAGGTTTGAATAGAAGGGACTGGTGAACCATGTGCAGGGAGGACTTATTTGAGTCTAATTCTGTCACTCTCAGGAGCAAAGATTCCAAAATAGAACCCACTGATAAGGCATCAGTCTCTGGGGCTATCCCCCCTAATATAGGAACTGGGTGTCTCCGGAGCTCTCAGGAACCCCACTGAGTGGGGTGATAGGCACTTAGATGTTCTATGAGCTCCTACTGAGGTGTGCGTAAGAGTTACCTCTGGGATGACCTCCCGACTCTCTTTGAAGTCTCTTTTTTTTTGTTTGATTTTTCTTTTTTTTTTTATTATGGGTAAAAATCAAAATTCTCACAATACATACAAACATTTGCAAAATGATATGTAAATATATATGCATATATGTGTATTTGCTTACAAAAATGTTATATATATATATATATATATATATATATTTTAAGAGGTGCTTAGATTACCTAAAATATTACACGGAACCCACTGGGATTCCCATGTTGCCCCAGGGAATGGAGAGGGCCTGAATCTGCAGGCAGGATCATCCCACCCACCATATCCATGGGATATAAGCCCTCTCTCACTTGGAGTTGGAGTGGACATCACCATCCCAGTCGCCTCTGGATTGGGGGAAGAACTATGGACTAGAGTGGACTTGATGGTATTCTCTTGCTCACATATGGTGATTCTTGCAATGCAAGAAATTATAACAATGAGGTGGAGCCAGTGACCACTTGACAGTTTTTGGGTAGGGAGGGGATGAGCAGTTGAAATACAGGGGCTTCTTTGGGAGTTGGAGGTTGTCCTGTGTACTGTTGTGGCAATGGATGTAGGCCATTTTAAATCAGCACACACCACTCAGAACTGAGTAGGAGAGAGTATGGTCTACAGTGTGAACTGTGGTCTATGGTTGGTCGCAAGGCTCCAGGATGTGTAACTTCTTTGAAGTCTCTTAATCACTTGGACTCATTTGTCTTTACCATTTCCCCCTTTTATTCAAGGTCTTCTTCCAGTTGTGTTGCCAGTTGGCACTTGGTATTAATCCTTCTTTGCCAGGGAGGCTCATCCCCGGGAGTCATGTCCCACGTTGGAGGGAAGGTAATGCAATCATAAGCTGAGTTTGGTTTAGATGAGGCCACATTTGAGCAACAAGGAGGCTTTCAGATGGCAATCCTTAGGCACCCCACAACTGCAGGCTAAGTCTCATTTACAAGAGCAAAGACTCACAAGGGTAGTCATCAATAAAAAAAAACACATCAGTGGGTCATCCTATTTTGACAGGCACTGTCCCTACACTCAGAGGACTATTGCTGCTCCCTTGGACACTGTGGCAGAGCTCTCCAGGCTAGGAATTTAGATTCCCTCATTTATTGTGTGATTATCCACCCATCGTGACCATGCCCAATCCCCCGATCCTTTGAATGATTTTGTATATCTTTCATGTATATTCGGATGAACCAATCCCCATGAACCCCCCCCAGACACCGCCCACAATAATCCCCCGCAGTACCCATTGTAACCCTTCTGTGATCCAAATCCTCCATGAACATTTAGTCCATAAAATAATCAAATACACTTACTAGGAAAAAAAAAAGTGTGATAAGATTACATGCAAGAGACAAACATAAGGAAACTCAGGGGAAAAAAAATAAGAGTGAAGGAAAAAAAAAATCAAACAAAGAACAAAACAAAATAAAATATAATTAGTGGATTGGGACATTCAAAAAATGGGCAAAAAAGCAAAGGAAAAGACTTTAAAAAATATATACATATATATATATTCATTTTTTTCCTTTCTCTTTTCTTTTTTCCCTTTTTTCCTTCCCCTTTTCACTGTGTTATCAGATGTCTGGTGTGCCATGACACCTTCCTCCTCTCAATCCCCATTGTTTCCCAATTTTTCATTTAATTTTCAAAGAAGTTTTAGGTCATAGCAAAGTCACACACGGAGTGCCGGAGACTCCCAGATACAAAACCACCCCCCCTTCCCCAACCCATATTAACTCCCCCCTTTTTTTTGGTTGTTAGCATTGTTATAACTGTTATGCAGATAGCAAAATATAGCAATTAAACATTTTCAGTGATTTACAGTATAGTTTACAATTTAGATGATTCAGTTTAATAATTTTGATGATATTTACCATGTCCTGTGTCCATTACTGTAAGGTAATGATAAACCTTCCCCATGACCACCAACCAACCCATTAGATCTTGACTGTTCCCTTCTCCCCAGCACCCCAGGGCCCATGATACCCCCCTCTCACAACCCATGGAATGTCAAGATTCACAGTTACATGCCCTGGGGATTTGAACCAGCCCTTCCTAATCCACCCACCCCCCAGTGCTGCACCACCAAACCCAGGAACACCACTACTCATCTGCCCCATACCCAACATTCAACCACACTCTATCCCTTTACCATAGATTATGTCCATATGGGTGATGGCTCAAAGCCTGCTCTTCTCTTACTCTCCTTTGTTAACCTATCTTTCAGACAATGGTTCTCAGAGACTGCTCACTTTCCTCAGTTCAGATCAGTGAGGTCATATAATGTTCATCCTTCAGTGCCTGGCTTGCTTCACTCAACATAAGGTCTTCAAGATTCATCCACGTTATTCCATGTGTTAGCACTTTGTTCCTTCTTACAGCTGAATAATATTCCATTGTATGTATGTACCAGATTTTGCTTATCCATTCATCTGTTGATGGGCACCGGGGCTGATTCCAACTTTTGGCATTGGTGAACAATGCCGCTATGAACATTGGTGTGCATATATCTGTTTGTATTTTTGTTTTCAGTTCTTCTGGGTATATACCCAGCAGTGGAATTGCTGGATCATATGGAAGATCTATTGCTAGTTTTCTGAGGAACCGCCAAACTGTCCTCCACAGTGGCTGGACCATACCACAGTCCCACCAGCAGCGGATGAGGGTTCCTATTCCTCCACATCCTCTCCAACATTTAGTGTCTCCTGTTTTTTTAATAGCTGCCATTCTGAAGGGTGTAAGATGGTATCTCATTGTAGTTTTGATTTGCATTTCCCTGATAGCAAGTGATGTTGAGCATTTTTTCACGTGCTTTTTAGCCATTTGTGTTTCTTCCTTGGAGAAGTGTCTTTTCAGTCACTTTCCCATTTTTTATAAGGGTTGTTTGTCCATTTATTTTCGAGGTGAAGGATTTCTTTATATATGCAGGATATTAGGCTCCTATCAGATATATGGTTGCCGAATATTTTTTCCCATTGCGTAGGTTGCCTTTTTATTTTCTTAATAACATCCTTAGAAGTGCAGAAGTTTTTAATTTGAGGAGATCCCACTTATCAATTTTTTCTCTTGCTGCTCATGCTTTGTCTGTGAAGTTCATGAAACCATTTCCTATTACAAGGTCCTGTAGATGCTTCCATACATTATCTTCCAAGGTTTTTATGGTTTTGGCTCTTATATTTAGATCTTTGATCCATCTTGAGTTGATTTTTGTATAAGGTGTGAGATGGTATTCTTCTCTCATTTTTTTGGATATGGATATCCAGTTCTCCAAGCACCACTTGTTAAAGAGGCCACTATCTCCCAACTGAATGGGTTTCGTGGCCTTGTCAAATATCAGATGACTGTATATGTAAGGATCTATATCAGAACTCTCAATCTGGTTCCATTGGTCAGTAGGTCTATCCTTGTGCCACTAGCATGCAGTTTTGATCACTGTAGCTTTGTAGTATGTTTTAAAGTCAGGTAATGTGATACCTCCAACTTCATCTTTCTTTTACAATATATCTTTGGCAATTCGGGGCCTCTTGCCTCTCCAAATATATTTTGTGGTTAGTTTTTCCAGTTCCTTAAAAAATATAGTGTTGACTTTTATTGGGATTGCATTAAATCTGTAGATTAATTTGGGTAGGATAAACATCTTGATGATATTTAGTCTTCCCATCCATGAACAGGGAATATTTTTCCATTTATTTAAGACTTCTTTGATTTCCTTTAACAGTATTGTGTAGTTTTCTGTATATAAGTCCTTTACATCTTTAGTTAAATTTATTCCTAGGTATTTGATTCTTTTGTTTACTATTGTAAATGGTATTTTTTTCCTGATTTCCTCCTCAGTTTCCTGGTTATTGGTGTACAGAAATGCTACTGATTTTTGAGCATTGATCTTATAGCCTGGAACATTACTGAACTCCTTTATAAGTTCTAGAAGCCTTGTTGTCGATTTCTCAGGGCTCTCTATATATAGGATCATGTCATCTGCAAATAATGAAATTTTTACTTCTTTTCCAGTCTGGTTGCCTTTTATGTCCTTTTCTTGTCTCAGTGCTCGTGCAAGTACTTCTAAGACAATGTTAAATAGGAGTGGTGATAGTGGGCATCCTTGTCTTTTCCTGATCTCAGAGGGAAGGTTTTTAGGATTTCACCATTGAAAATGATGTTAGCTTTTGGTTTTTCATATATACCCTTTATCATTTTCAGAAAGTTTCCATCTATTCCTATCTTTTGTAGTGTTTTTATGAAGAAAGTGTGCTGTATTTTGTCGAATGCTTTTTCTGCATCTATAGAGATGATCATGTGATTTTTTTCTTTCAGTTTGTTTACGTGGTGTATTACATTAATTGATTTTCTTATATTGAACCATCCTTGCATACCTGGGATGAAACCCACTTGGTCATGGTGTATAATCCTTTTGATATGTTTTTGAATGTTATTAGCAAGTATTTTGTTAAGGATTTTAGCATTTAGGTTCATTAGAGAAATTGGTCTGTAATTTTCCTTTCTTGTGCTATCTTTATTTGGTTTTGGTATTAGGGTAATATTGGCATCATAGGATGAGTTAGCTAATATTCCTTCTACTTCTATTTTTTGGAAGAGCTTAAGTAGAATTGGTGTTAGCTCTTTCCGGAATGTTTGGTAAATTCAGCTGTGAAGCCATCTGGTCCTGGACTCTTCTTAGTTGGGAGGTTTTTAATGACTGAGTCTATCTCTTTACTTGTAATTGGGCTGTTGAGTTCATCTATTTCTTCTTTCATCAATATCAGCTGTTTGTGGGTTTCTAGAAACTTGTCCAATTCCTCTAAAATGTCATTCTGGTTGGCATATAATTTTTCAAAGTATCCTCTTATGATACTCTTTATTTCTGTGGGGTCAGTAGTGATACCACCTTGCTCATTCCTTATTTTATGTATTTGCATCTGTTCTCTCTTTTTCTTTGTTAGTCTGGCTAAGGGTTTGTCAATTTTGTTGATATTCTCGAAGAACCAGCTTTTGGTTTTGTTTATTGTTTCCAGTGCTTTCTTATTCTCTATTTCATTTAGTTCTGCTCTAATCTTGGTTATTTCCTGTTTTCTACTTCCTTTAGGTTTAGTTTGTTGTTGTGTTTCCAATTCCTCCAATATGCAGTTAGGTCTTCAATTTTAGCTCTTTCTTCTTTTTTAATATATGAATTTATGGCTAAGAACTTCCCTCTCAGGACTGCTTTCGCTGCATCCCATAAGTTTTGATATTTTGTGTTGTTGTTTTCATTAGTTTCAAGGTAGTTAATGATTTCTTTTGAAATTTTCTCTTTGACCCACTGTTTGTCTAAGAGTGTGTTGCTTAACTTCCATATCCTTGTGCCTAACCTGTTTCTCTGGCCCTTATTGATTTCCAACTTCATTCCGTTGTGGTCAGAGAAATTACTTTGTATAATCTCAATCTTTCTGAATTCATTGAGTGTTGTTTTGGGGCCTAGCATGTGGTCTATTTTGGAGTATGTTCCATGTGCACTGGAGAAGAATGTAAATCCCTCTGTATTTGGGTGTAGTGTTCTGTATATGTCTATTAAGTCCAAATCTTCTAATGTTTTATTGAGTGCCTTCGTTTGTTTATTGATTCTCTGCCTAGATGTTCTGTCTAATGATGGTAGTGGTGTGTTGAAGTCCCCTGCTATAATTGTAGAGGAATTTATTTCTCCTCTTAGTTTTTCCAGAGTTTGCTGCACGTATTTTGAGGCACCTCCATTAGGTGTGTAAATGTTGATGATTGTTCTCTCTTCTTGAGAGATTACTCCTTTTACTAATATGTAGTGTCCATCTTTGTCTCTTACAAAAGTTTTGCATTCAAAGTCTGTTTTGTCTGATATTAGAATAGCTACTCCTGCCCTCTTTGGGCTATTTTTAGCTTGTAAAATGGTTTTCCAGCCATTCACTTTCAGCCTCCTTGAATCCCTGGGATGAAGGTGGGTTTCTTGTAGACAGCATATAGATGGTTAATATTTTCTTATCCATTCTGCCAATCTGTGTCTTTTGATTGGTGAATTTGTTTCATTAACATTCAGTGTTATTACTCGTAACGAATTTCTTACTTCAGTCATTTTTCTTAGAGTTCATGTATGCCATATGTTGTTTTATTTCTCTTTTTGACTCTTCAGTTGTTTTTAAACTCTCCTCCAAATCTCTCTCCTTTGTTTTTTCCTTTCAACTTGTAGAGATTCCTTTAGTATTTCTTGAAGTGCTGGTTTCTTCTTGACATACTCTCTTAATTGCTGTTTATCTGTGAATATTTTGAACTGTCCATCATTTTTGAATGCCAATTTTGCTGGATAGAGAATTTGTGGCTGGAAGTTTTTTTCTTTTAGTGTTTTGACTATGTCATACCACTGTCTTCTTGCCTCCGTGGTTTCAGCTTAGAAATCAGCACTTAATCTTATTTTGCTTCCCTTGTATGTGATGGTTCTCTTTTCTCTTGCTGCCTTGAGTATTTTCTCTTTGTCTTGAGCATTGGACAATTTGACAAGTATATGTCTTTGAGTTGGCCTGTTGGGTTTTATAGTATTTGGGGTGCGCTGTGCTTCCTGGATCTGCACATCCATCTCTCTCAATAGAGTTGGGAAGTTTTCAGCCATAACTTCCTTCAACACTCCTTCTGTTTCCTTTCCCTTCTCTTCTCCTTCTGGGATGCCAATAATGCGTATGTTTGTGCATCTCGCATTATCAGTTAATTCCCTGAGACCATACTGGATTTTTTCTATCTTTTTGTCTATCTTTTCTACAATCTCTTTGATTTCAACTGTATTGTCTTCCATATCACTAATTCTTTCCTCTGCCTGTTCAATTCTGCTGCCATATGAGTCCAGCGTCTTTTTCATTTCTTGACTTGTGTCTTTGATCGCCATCATATCCATTACCTTTTTAAGTTTGTTAGCTATCTCTTCAGTATGTTCTCCCAGTGTCTTCTTTATATCCTTAATCTCTTCCTTCAGTTCTTTAAGTTGGTCCATGATATTTGTTTGGATAGCTTTGATTAGTTGTTCGATGTACTGCATTGCTTCCTGGTTCTTATTTTGTGCACTGAACTGGTCCATGTTTTCCAGTTTCTCTGAGTCATTTGTATTTTTCTGTTGCCCTCTGGTCTTCATATTATCTTGATGGGTTTGTTCAGTTGATTAGCTTTTCTCTATGCCCTAGAATTTTATTTAGCTGTTGGTTCTGCATGTGAGTTAAGTTTTCTCTTTGGCAGTTTTTCTTCTTATTTTATTTCCTTGCTTCTTTCTATGTTCCCTTGAAGGCAAAAGGTTAGGGCCAGAGGAATCAAAAGATGTAAGGAAGGCAGAAGGATAATAGAAATATTGATAAAATTTAGAAGAGGGGCAAAATGAGACTTAATGAGATGAATATTTAACTTGTGTAGGCAGTGTAGAGTACTAGGACAAACTATGGAGTTCCTATGATGGACTGGGAAAACAAATGGAGGAATATATATATATAGTGATTTAGAAGGCTAGAATTATGAGGAGGGAGAGAAATAGTAAAGAAAGGTCTGAAAGGAAAAAGTTAATACTAATAAAAAAAGAAAAGAAAATAGAAGAAGAAGAAAACAAAATAGGTGGGATAGAAATTGAAACCCTTAAGTTGTGGGCCTATGAAAAAATGTTGTCTCTAAGAGCCACAACAGAAAACAGAAGGCAGAAAGATTCACTAAGGATAAGCGATAGTTTGTAATACAGAATCAATATATACAGCAAGTGGGAAATTACTGAATAAGAAGCCCAGCAAGGAAGTGACCAGCTGGCAGCACCTATTTAAAAAAAAAATAGAAGGAAAAAGGAAAGGGGGAGAAAAACGGGAATAATAGCAATAGACCAGAAAGTAACAGAGAGAAACCAAAGATCCACACAGGCAAGCAGTCAAACAGAGATAAGAGGGGGTCAATGATTCCCCTAGGGTCCACGTGGATACTTCCTGCCTACTTGTGTTTATCAATCAATTTCCCCACAGGGTTCTATATGCAGGTCCTGAAGCAGCTTTTAGCTATTAAACTAAATTAAAAAGAATTTGTTTTTCATTTGTTGAGGTGACCTCACTTTTTTTTTTTTTTTT
>JAKSZT010015808.1:781365-831292 GCA_026826555.1 Tolypeutes matacus | reverse complement strand
ACTGGGATGGTGATGTCCACTCCAACTCCAAGTGAGAGAGGGCTTATTTCCCATGGATATGGTGGGTGGGATGATCCTGCCTGCAGATGCAGGCCCTCTCCATTCCCTGGGATGGCCATTTCCCATCGTTGTCTCCTCACCAGGTGACTTGGATTAGTCAGATCAATGACTTTTAGTATAATCACAATGTTGTATATTCATCATCTCCAAAGTTTTAGAACAATTTCATTACTATAATAAAGACTCCACACCCTTTAGTATTCATGGAAGGTTGACATAGAAATGGTAAATGATCTTCTCAATAATGAAGAGATTGTGATACTCTGAACATAGAACAAAGAAAATGTATTGGGAGTCAGAGAAATGTGCATTTGAATCTCTTCACTACAGTTTCTAGACAGATGGTTTTAGGTGCCTTTGGAACCTCTCTCAGGCATATTCTCTTGAAATTTAAATGGGAGTAATAATATTTATATTATATGTGTATCATGATGAAATTGAAGAAAATAATTTGAACTAATGCAGAGGCTATTTTGTGATGCTTGATATCTGATAAATGCTTCTTAATAGTGTGCGTTGTTTTAGTCACATCCACATTGAACCACATTCTGAATTGCAGAATGGGGTGAGGTGGCAGCACACTTGACTTCCTTATATCATCCTGCCTACTTACTTAAATAACACAGGACTACATGGACTTGTGAATTGCTTTCTTTTTTTTTTTTAAAGGAAGCATACATTCAGTGCTTTGCATATTCATTCCTTTTGATAAGGAGATAATAATTCCATTGTAAATTTTATTCTCACAGCCATAAAATACTTCCTGTGACTAAAACAGCTAAAATCTTGCAGTATTTTGTAGAATATGTGGCTGTTTCATGACTTGAATTCCCTTCTCTTTTCATGTATAGGAAACATATCAATCTATTGAACAATTTTAGGTTTTCATTGGAATGAAAATCTACAAAGCACTTTGGATGGGTGTTAAATTACGTGCCAAAATGGAAATTTTGAAGATATGCAGGAGGTTTGGATTCAGAATACATTTGGGTTAAGATTTGGTTACAGAAAATAAGAAAGCAGAAAAATGTTATAGAAGATTAGAAAATTACATGAAATATAAACATCAGAGTTATTCATCAGAAATTTTTCTTGGGGAAAACCTAGGTCAAAGGACTGCATTGCACCTTGTGTGGTAAAGACTCTTGTCAAAGGGGACTCCTCAAAGTTTTTCCTAAAAGCACTTCAAATAATTCCTACTTAAATAGAATTCATTTTTCCTATGAATATAAGCTGGCAGTGTTAATCACATTCATTGATCATCCATTGAACATATATTTACATTGTGCATAACCCCCCCACACGCACACACATACAGTGTCAAGCTCATCTCTGGAGGAAGGTGATGCAAAAAAGCATTAATGTCACAAAGGCTGAAGGGCAGGAAATTGACATGGTGCAGGCCACAGCCTAGTTATGTTCCTCTTCTCTTCCTCATTCCAACAGTTACTGTTAATGTGACAATGTCTCCATTCCTTGTCCACCAAATGTAACTGGAGTAACACTAGAAAGGGCCATGGATGCTCTTGTAATATAGGATTTATATTAAGTTCTGAAAGACAGCATTTTACAAACAATACAGAAGAATGTACTGGTGAGTCAAATAGAGCATTTTCTCTTAGAAAATCAGAATGGACTTAACAGCACCAAAATCCAAACAGTTTTATAGAAATTGACTTGAGATTCTAGAAAAGGGCTATAGAGGTGAATAAAGACACCAGGAAGAGAACTGGAATAGAACTGCAATGTGAAAGCATGCATACAACTGATATTTCTCTCTTGTACTTATTGTTTATAAAAAAATGACTGTGAATATTGAGAACATTCTGAATCTTATGATCTTAATTCATAGCTCAATAACACCAGATAATCAAGCAGTATTTTTTGCATTTGTTAAATTTATTTAAACAAATCGACATAGAAATATCATTGAATTAAACATGTAAACATACTGCCATGTTCATGAAACAGATGTTAACACTTGTATAAAACTTAATAAATGCTCATTAGGGAAGCTGTCCATTAATAAGGCCAGACTTCAGCAAAAGTTAAACCATTTTGTTTCTTTAGCTTTATTATTCTGATAATGCAATACTATTAAACCACACTCAAAGATAATAAAAACACATTGGAAGGCTAGATCAGTGCCATTGGTTACAGCTGTTAAATTGTTTCATTCTTGGTGCCCCATAAAAACAATTAAGCCAATCACAGGAAATAAATCATGGCTTTGTTTTCTTTATTACAATTCACTACAATAAGTGATGTTAACTATGGTCCTTGTCATATATGTTTGTTAAAGCCTATTTACAGTGTTCATGGCTGAGCAAAAACTACTTATAGTTATACTTATAAAGATACCTCCCAGTTTATTATGATAGAATTCCATAGTGCCTGAAAACGGTAAAACATCTCACACATCATTTTAATCAAAACAGTTTCAAGCAGGAAATGTTCCTTATTTGACCACAATTGAAATAATTACATGAAAATTCTTAAAAACACACTAATCCCCTTCAAGATATTGATGCACATACTATGCATTGCAGGTTAAGGCAGAAAATAAATGTATTCCTTAGAAGTAGATGTATTGACAATGTCAAATAAAGCTGTCTGAAACTAGTTTATTGTTCTCCATCAAATTCTCAAAGTTCTGTCTGTATAACTAGTTTGTGAATGATTTCCTTTGTAAAGTGAAGAAAAGTATTAGTAAACACTGAGAAGAGTTGAAAATGAAAAGAGTAATTGCTAGGGAAGAAAGGGCATAAGTTGGATTTTGCCTAAAAGTTGTCAAATCGTAGACAAGAGCATTGAGGGTCTGAACCTTAAAGTATAAAGCAATTACATTTAGATTATTTTTCTTAGTTTAAAATATACTGTACTTTTAACAATTCAAGTAATGTAACTTCATAAGCCATAAGTGTCAATTTCATTTTCAATGTTTTATTTAAGAATTTTTAAAAACTGTAAACTAAACCATGACAATTGAGTTAAATAAATGATACATGACTTTTTATTTGCACTTGTGATTCCTTTAAAACATACTGTTACCAACAAATATGTAAAACTATGGCAGATTATGCATTTGATCAAAGCACTGTGATTTAAACATAAAATATATTTAAATGGTACAAGTTCTGGGCATAACATCCAAGAAGTACCTACTAATTTGTAGTCAACCCTCACTCTAATCAGAATCCTTTATTCTTCAGCTGCAGATGTGATAGGGCACAGCCTGTTGTAATTAGGGCACTATTGACAAACCAGAATAAAAATCTTAAATTAAGACTGTTCTCATTAAATTGAAAAGACTTTTCCAAGTGTCTGTCAGCACTGGAGCATATTCTACTGACCTCTTAGTTTCACAAATTAACTTTCCTTTGATTTCATTTTATATTAGTTGTGTTCACAGTTTTGTTTTTAAAATTGATTGAAATTTATATAAAATTCTTTACAAGTGCACAAATTATTGCATAAACAGCATAATCTCCAAGGCAGTGTTTGAAAACACATGAAAAATACAGGAAAAATACATTTACTTTTACCATCTGGCTTTTTTCTTCTTTTTTGTTTGGGAGATTCCCAGCTAGTTTCAGACTTGGTCTGTGATGGAGGCAAAGTATTTTGCTTAATATTAGACTTGGATTTATCTTTCTCTTGTAGCATCAGTGGCACTTGTGAAAGGCTCTGTCAGAATCACTTTTTGATGAAACAACAGCTGGCTGGGTGGACACAGCAGGTGGAAAATTCTTGATAGTCTGGCTATTTTAGATGAGTACTTCATCTAATTCATTAGTAATCATGGTCTTCAAAGAAAACGCTTTTTCCTGTTTTGCATGGACTTTATCAGAGGTATTCACTGGAAGCTCTTTTCTAATCTCTTTTTCTAAGTCTCCCATGTCCTGTGTATGAGAGCTATCTTCACCTTGCTTCTTCTTTTTCTTTTTAGATTTCCCATTTGGAAGAGTTTCCTCTCAATTTCTTTATCTTCATCTGAAACCTTTTGATCATCAAGAATTGATACCTGGGACTTTAGAAGGGAAGCTCTTTCTTCATCTACCCAATTCCCCCACTCTTCTGCTGGTGCATTCCAATCAAAGCTGGGATCAGCAGAAGACAGACCAATTAATCAAGACCATTCATCATCCATATAGGGTTAATTATGGTTAACATTCCCCTCATAATCAGAAGCGGTAGACTGAGAAACTGGCTCAGCGGTAGACCCAATGCCAGAAAATACAGAATGGTCACTCCAACTCCTTCCCCAGTCTTTTCCATTTGCATTAGCATCTCCAGTGACTTGACCCTAAATAGATAGCTGTTTTCCTCTTGCCTGCAGGAACAGAGGAAATAGAGTTCTACTTCTCCTCACCTGCACTGACCGGTGAAGATAATTTACAGACTTTTCATTCCAGTCTCATCCATTTACAGTGAGGTTTTCATTCAACACCTGAAATGTAGAATCTCTTTTTCCAGACTTAAAATTTCCCAGGCTCCTTCATCAACTTCCTTTCCATCATGGCATGAACTGCTTTGCACTGCTTTAGCATCTGACTTTGATTTCTTCTTATTTTTCTTTGACTTTTCATTTTTCTTGTCTGTCTCTAATGCCTGTTTTGCTGTTAACACTTCGAGGAGTTAGGGACAAGGTCATCCTCGCTCACTTCAACAGTCCATCCATTTGGTTTGGGTTTCTCAGGGAATTTCTTCTAGTTTTTCTGCTCCTTGCTTCTGAGATTCTGCAGCATGGCTACGTCTTCACCTGCCCCTGGCCAGCAAGGCCAATGCGTCCTCTACCTTGCGAGGGGAGGCGGTGCCTCTGTTTCTTGCGCGCAGGCACAAGCCGAGGCCCAACCTGAGCCATGCAGGCTTAGCAGTAGCAGAATCATGGTGTCCGCCCCCAGCAGCAACACCCAGTACCGGTATAGCTTCATGCCAGCCTCAGGTCGAGGCACAGCTAGGTGCACAGAAAGCCTAGGCCGGCCAAGAGTATTTCCCGCAGTCTAGGAGAGCCCTCCTCGGCCTGCTGAGTCAGCGCGTCCTTCCAGCTGGGTGCAGCCATTTTCCCTCCCGTCAGAGGGACTCGCTGGCAGCCACTATGGCGTAGAGGTGCAGTGGAAGAGTCAAGGGAAGCAAAGAATGGCCAGTCTTGACATCTTCAGGCAGAGCGCATCGTGGCACCCCTCACGCTGTTGCCGCTGCTGGTAGGGGAGAGGGTGTTCCCAGGGCCCCCTAGTTGGCCTCACTCTGCTGCCTCTGGGAGGAGGAGGGGGCGGCGGGGAAGCAGTATTTTTGAAACAAAGCCCAAACCCATCCACATTTGGAAACATTACTAAGCAAATAGAACAGACTCAATGCATTATTATGAAAAGCAAAAACAAGAACAAATGTGAATCGTAATAACTAGATGCTGACTTTTCCCCAGTTTTTCCAGTTTCTGTCATGGAGGTTGACCAGTGTACTAATAATTTAGTTTTCTCTTCCAATCTGAGTGCTAAGACTAGAGTGTAATTAGTATATTATAAAACTAGCTTTTACTTCTAAGAATTCTCCCAGTAAACATAAAATGCGATTTTGTTTCCCCGTAATCATTGGTAACTTAGGAAAATTCCTTATCTTCACAGCCCTGTCATTCTTACTGATAAGGTTCCATAATGTATGCTGAATGAAATCACCTGGGATGTCTTTGTGAAAAGGTTAGATTCTGAGTCCAGACCTTTAAAATTCTGATTTAGTGGGTTTTAGTGAAGCCTGGAAAGCTTTATTTTCAATGAGTGTCTCTAGATATTTATAATGCTATTAGCCCACAGATTAGTCTTGGAGACTACTTCCTGTGGAGAGGTGGACCATTTGTATGCCCACTTGGCTGGTCTGATAATGACCTATTTACCCCAATCTGCAAATGTGGATGAATGCAAAAAGAGCACTGCCTGTCCACCTCCAAACCCTGTAACAATATTATTAGAAGCTACTTTTGCTCAGAATTTTCTCCAAGTAATGAAACACCAAGTTTTACACATTAAGAAGTAGAATGCAAGGGTGAGGTAAAATACTAAAGTAAAGAAACTAGACACAAGGTATTACATATTGCTTGACTCCATCTATAAAAAAATATAAATACCAATGAACTAGAGAGACAGACCCAGAAGAGCAGTTATATACCACAGGAGAAGCATAGAGAGATTGAAAAGTGATGAGATTTTTTTTGGTCTGTTTTTTGTTTTTCACTACCATTATTATCGAAATAATGAAAATGCTCTAATAATGATTGAATTGAATTGAATGTACAACTATGTGATTAAGCCAAACACCACTGATTATTCACTTTGGAAGGATTGTATGGTTTAATATATATCAATAAAATTGATTTGTTAAAAAAATAAAGAAGTAGAGTGCAAGGTTGGGTATTGATAAAGCCTAGTGTTCATAGGACAACAAGAAAACATCTGTATTCAACAAAGGTTAGGTTTGTTAACTTGTTGCAGGAAAGGAGAGCATTCTCCACATGGAAGCATCAGATGTTTACATAAGAGGAAGCTAGAGTGGGCTTGTAGGGTTTAGCCTTATGGTGGGTGACAATGATGAGGGCTTAAGAAAGCAGTGCTTTGGTGTGCATATATCTGTTTGTATTTTTGGTTTCAGTTCTTCTGGTTCCGTGTAATATTTTGGGTAATCTAAGCACCTCTTAAAATATATGTATATATATATATATAAACAACAGTTTTGTAAGCAAATACACATATATGCATATATATTTATATATCATTTTGCAAATGTTTGTATGTATTGTGAGAATTTTGATTTTTACCCATAATAAAAAAAAAAAAAAAAAAAGAAAGCAGTGCTTTATTTCTGTAATGGCTTGTGTCAAGACATGGGGGCAATTTGGTAAATGAGTATCTTGACTTGTAGCTAGGAGATGGGGGTAATGAAGTGGGGTTAATCTTGTCTTCCTAAAGAAACAGGGCCATCCATATTAGCTAAGAGAAGGTATTGTTTGGGAACTAGTTAGAAATACAAATTCTCAAGCCTCAACTCAGATCTCCCGAATCAAAACTTTCCTGGTTAGGCCATCAGTCTTTATACATGCCCCCCAGGAAATGCTGATATACCCAGATATTGAATTTCTGTCTTAGGCCAAACCACTTCAATTGTCTGAAAAAATGGGGCACTGTATGGTACCCCAACATCAGATTAAGAATTGTCTTGCCCACTAGTTCTGTCGATAGGTTTGCAATCTTCATAATATGTAAAAAGAGACTATGACTTGTGTAGGGAATATTCTTCAGAAATGATACGAGGTCTTGTTGAGAAATGCTTAGACACTCTCCAGACAACCACCCTTGTTAATGATACTTTTTCTTCTTGTGTCTCTACTTTTTTGGGAGTAAAACTTGATCTTATTTCATTCTGAGATAATTGATGCAACAAATTTGATAAGGAAAGTGGGGAGAATTTTTTCATCTCTTTCAGTCAAATAGTTTCAAAGTCCTGAAGAATAAGTAACCTCTCTTCTTTTCATTCTTAGAAATCAGTCCTAATTATCTCAACTGGGCAAGGATAAATGTTCAAGAGGCTGTGAAGTCCAGGTAAGCTTCACATCATCATCATAACCTTGAGGAATGCGCATGAAAAAGGACAGTAATAAAATATATTTAATTTACTTATGATTTATGTCTGAGAATTTGGAGTTGTGAAGTAGATATTACTTATTTTTCCAAAAGTACACTCAAAATGTAACAAATGTACCAAATTAATGAAAGATGTTGTTAATGGTTAAAAGTGTTGGAGGAGGAATGGGTGGAGTATATGGGAACCCCCTATATTTTTTATGTATTATTTATGTAATCTAAAGCTTCTTTAAAAATAAAATAAAACTTTAAAAAGTTCCCAGGTATTGGCTTTTAAATTATTCATCATATACCTACTAATTTAAAATTCCTTTTTTAAAATGAAAGGTAACTGAAACTGTGTGAGTGGTTT
This sequence comes from Tolypeutes matacus, assembly GCA_026826555.1. Classification (NCBI taxonomy): domain Eukaryota; kingdom Metazoa; phylum Chordata; class Mammalia; order Cingulata; family Chlamyphoridae; genus Tolypeutes; species Tolypeutes matacus. The sequence goes on along the minus strand of JAKSZT010015808.1, from coordinate 823,249 downwards.
ATGGAATTAACACTGTACTATCTTTACAAATTTTTGGTAAAAATAATATTCCAAAATTTAAAAAAATATTGCAAAGATTTTTATAGAAAAATAAGCACCGTCTTTTTTTATGCTCCTAATTTTAAGGGCCAGCAAGAGTGTATATTTGCCCCATCACACCCCTGGAGTTGTGTAAACTAATTTAAACATGAATAAAGTCCCTATAACTTCTGGCCTCTTCAATTCATCTAATTGCTTAGTTCCTTACAGAAACAAGCTGGTTTACTTAATGGGGTTTTATGTGCATTTGATAAATCATAGAGCAAATAATCTATCATTAATTTTTTCTTTAAAAATAATTTTTTATTATTTTTAATTTTTATTTATTTTTTATTTTTAAAGAAGCTTTAGATTACATAAATGTTACATTAAATATATAGGAGATTCCCATATACATAGCTCCCTTTCCCTCTCACAGTTGTGGAGAGAAAGGAATGCTTATTCACTGTTGGTGGGAATGTAAAATGGTACAGCCACTGTGGAGGACTGTTTGGCAGTTCCTAAAGAAGTTGAATTTAGATTTACCATGTGACCCAGCAAAATAATTACAAGTATATACCCAGAAGAACTGACAGCAGAGACATGAACAGACATCTGCACACTGATGTTCATAGCAGCATTATTCACAATTGCCAAAAGTTGGAAACAACCAAGGCGTCCATCAACTGAAAAATGTATAAACAAATTATGGTGTTTACACACAAAGGAACTTTATGCAGTGATAAGAATAAATGGAGTCATGAAGCATATGAAAACATGGATGAACCTGTATTACATTATATTGAGTGAAGCAAGCCAGACACAAAAGGGCAAATAATGTAAGATTGCACTATCCTGAACTAAATACACTGTGTAAACTTATGGAGTTAATAATTAGAATATAGGTCACCAGAAAATAGAAGGAGTGTAGAGAATGGAAAGCTAAGGGTTAATCTGTTTAGAACTGGTAAAGTGGTTATTTGTAAATCTTTGGAAGTGAATAGAAATGGTTAAAGCATATCATGGTGTTTATAAATAGCAGTGCTATTGTTTGGGTATGACAGTAGTTGAAAGGGAAAGTCCAAGGTCGTGTATATTACTGGAAGGAAAGCTAAAAATTGTAACATGGAACAGTATAAGATAGTAAAACCTAATATAAAACACAAATATGGGTAATATTGCATATATAAGACTGTCTTTGCAAAATATAAATACAAATATATTAAGAGAGAAGGAAAAATAATGGTACCTATGTACAGCAGGGGGAGCATAGATTGAGAGGTGATGAGTTTTTTTTTTGTTTGTTTGTTTATTAATATTAATATTGAAATAATGAATGTTCTCTAAGAATGATTTAAGTGACAAATGCACAAATATATGATTACACCAAATACCATTGATTGTACAGTTTGGATGGATTTATGCTTTGTTAATATATATCAATAAAATTGATTTGTTATAAAATAAATATAAGAGATTCCTATATAACCCACCACCTCCCCCTTTCCCACTTTTCGGGATTGTCAACAACTTTCATTAGTGTGGAACAGTTGTTACAATTGATGAACATGTACTGAAGCATTGCTACCAACCAGGGCCTATAATTTACATTATGGTTTACAGTTTGTGCCATAAAATTTTAAATGTTTTGACAAAATGTATAATGGCCTGTATCTGTCATTGCAGTGTCTTGTAGAACATGTCCCCAAAATGCCCCTTGTTTAAACTATTCTTCCCTTTCCCTCTCCTCAGAATCTCTGGTGACCACTGCCTTTATATCAATGTTACAAGTTCTTCCATTGTTAGAATAATAAGTCTACTTTAGTCCACATTTGCATTCCCTCTTATATTTGTTCATTCCTCAATCTTGATGATTTTGGGATGGTGATGCCCACTCTGCTTCAGATTGAGAGGGGCTTAGATTCCATAGGGCAGATAGATAGAACTGTCTTGCTTGCTTTTGTAGATTCTCTGTGTTGGGAGGATGGGTGCTGTCCATGATCATGCTTTTGTTAGTTGTCTTGGGTGAGTCTGATGAACTGGAGTGTAGGTGTTAGCTGCAAATCTGCTGGAGTTCAGTATTCAAAGAGCATCTGAACAGACAGAAGATTTAATGCTATGGGACACATATTTAATGAGTATAGTGCTAATTATAGGTTCAGATAAAAGGGGCATAAGAGCCATGTGAAGGAAAACTATAAATGAGACTAATTCTGATACATTGGGAGGATAGGTTATCCTATATTCCAAGGTAAGGCACAATGACCGTGTGCTGAGTACCTGGATTTGTCTTCCCTGCCTATAGTGTCTAAATGTCTCTAGAGTCCTCAGGAGCACCCCTGCTTAAAGCACTGTTTACTGTGTCAGTCAGTTAATACCCTACTGAGATGTACATAAGCGTAACCTCTGGAATGACCTCCTGGCTAACTTTTTAATCCCTTGGCCATAGAAACTCTTTTGTATTTAATATTTCCCACTTTTGGTTAAAGTCTTTTTCCAAATGCATTGCTACTTGTTGCTTGGGAATAATCCCTCAGTGCTAGGGGGGCTTATACCCTGGCGTCATATCACACACCCATAAGAAAGTAGTGAGTTTATATGCAGAGTTTGACTTAGAGTTCACATAAAAATGACTTTTGATATAGGTTTTTTTAAATTTATTGAAGTAGATCACACATACATAAAATACATAAGCAATAAGTGTATGGAAATATTTGTGAACTTACAAAACAAACATACATAACATCATACAGGGACATCATACCTCACTCCACCAACAATACTTTGCATGCATTGTTGGAAAGCATTTTTAACTAATGATTAAAGAGCACCCTCAAAATATTACTTCCAACCAAAGTAGCTTACATTTGGTATATTTTTCCCCCACCCACCCTATTATTATTTTTTTTATATCATTTATATATGAACATACATAACAATAAGTGTATAGTAAAAGTTGTGAACTTACAAAGCAAACATGCATAACATCATGCAGGGGTCCCATACATCAACCCACTACCAACAGCTTGCATTGTTGTGATATATTTGTTATAAATGATGAAAGAATATCATCAAAACTTTACCACTAACAGTAGTCCTTCTTTTACATTTGGTGTATTTTCCCCCAACCCACTCTATTATTATTTTTTAAATATATTTTTATGACAAAAGTTGTAAACTTACAAAACAATCATGCACATGTGCAGGATCGCCATACAACACCCCTCTATCAACACACCGCACTGTGGTGGAACATTTGTTACAGTTTAGGAGATAATATCCGACTATTCCAGGTCAGTAGTGTACATTTGGCACACTTTTTCTATACTCCCCCATTATCAACACAGTACATCTTTGGTTTAGATGCATAAATATTACATTATTACTGTTAACCACAGTCCATAGGTCACTCCAATTGTATTTTCCCCATGTTTTACCACATTCTCACTGCAATATTGATGTACATCTGCTCTAGCTCACAAAGGACACTCTTGGATCAGTACCATCAACCACAATACTCATCCACCTCTGGGTTTACTGTGTTATTCAGTCCCTAGATTATTCTCTAGCTTTCTTTCAATTGGCATTTAAAATCATAGACTCATCTTTTCAGCCACAACCTGATATATAAACCAGCTCTTACTCACTATAATGTTTTACCATCAACTCTATACATTTCCACACTTTTACAATAAAGTTAATTAAAACTTCTACATACATTAAACATCAGTAGTCCATCTCAGTCCTGCTCTTACCTCCTTTAAGAATCCACCACCTACCCCCAGGTTGTAAAGATATTTTCCTACACTTTCTTCTAGAAGCTTTAAGGTTCTTGCTTTTATATATATATATATTTTATCCATTTTTAGTTATTTTTTGTATAAGGTGTGAGACAGGGGTCCTCTTTCCTTCTTTTGGCTGTGGATATCCAGTACTGTCAGCACCATTTGTTGGATGGACTGTTCTGTCTGAGCTCGGTGGGTCTCACAGGCTTGTCAAATATCACTTACCCATAGATGTGAGGATCTGTTTCTTAACCATCAGTTTGGTTCCATTGGTCTATGTGTCTGACTTTATGCCAGAACCATGCTGTTGTTACCACTGTAGAGAGGTAATATGATTTAAAGTCTGGAAGTGAGAGTCCTTCATCTTCAATTTTCCTTTTTAAGATATTTCTGTCTATTCAGGACTCCAACCCTTCCAAATAAATTTGATAAACATGTTTCCATTTATTTAAAAATTGCTGATGCAATTTTTATTGGGATTGCATTGAATCTGTATATCAATTCGGGTAGAATTGACATCTCAATGATGCTTAGTGTTCCAACCCATGAGCATGGAACGTTCATCCAATTATTTACATCAATTATTTACATTTGATTTCTTTTTACAATGAGTTGTTTTCTGAATTGAGTGCTTTACATCATTGCTTAAGTTTATTCTTAAATATTTGATTCTGTCAGTCGCTATTGTAAATAGAATTTTTTTTCCTGACTTCCTCCTTAGATTGCACATGACTAGTATATTTTAAAGTCTATTTCATCTAATTTAAGTATAGGTACTCTGGTGGTTTTTGTTTGTTTGTTTGTTTGTTTTTTGGTTACTGAATCCATGGAATATGTTTTTCAGCCTTTTTCTTTCTATTTATTGTTATTCTTGGGTCTAAGGTGAATCTCTTGCAAAGAGTAGGTAGGTAGCTCATATTTTCTTATCCATTCTGCCTGTCTGTGTCTTTTGATTGGGGAATTTAACCCATTAACATTCAATGTTGTTACTGTAAAGGCAGTTCTTATTTCACTCATTTTGTCCTTTGGTTTTTATCAGTCAAATTTTATTTTTTACCCTCTTTGGAGACTTTTAGTTACTTTTACTACTGTAATCTCCATTTCTAGACCCTCTTCTAAGCCTGTTTTTCCTGTCTTTTCTTTTCAGACTGTAGCACAACCTTTATCATTTCCTATAAAGCAGGTCTCTTGGTTACAAACTCTCTCAGTTTCTGTTTATCTGTGAATATTCTAAACTCACACTCATTTTTGAAAGACAGTCTTGCTGTACATAAGATTCTTGACTGGAAGTTTTTCTCTTGCAGTATCTTAAATATATCATACCACTGTCTTCTTGCCTCCATGATTTCTGATGAGAAATCAGCACTTAATCTTATTGGGTATCCCTTATATGTTATGCATTGCTTTTATCTTGCTCCTCTCAGAATTCTCTCTTTGTCTTTGGCATTTGACATGCTGATTAGTATGTGTCTTGGAGTTGGTCTATAAGGGTTTATTTGGATGGGAGTATATTGTGCTGCTTGGACATGGATATCCATGTCCTTCAATAGGGTTGGGAATTTTTTACAATATTTCTTCTGATATTCCTTCTGCTCGTTTTCCCTTCTCTTCTACTGGGACACCCATATTACACATACGTTTGCATGTCTCTAGGTGTCATTTATTTCCTTGAGACCTTGCTCAATTCTTTCCATTCTTTTCTTTATCAGTTCTTTTATTCGCTTGCATTTATACGCAATTTCTATCTTACCAATCCTTTCTTCTGCTTCCTCAGATCTGCTCTTATATGATTCCAGTGTATTTTTATTTCATTTATTGCACCTTTCAAAAAGCTGCTATTTTTCTATGTATGCTTTCAAATTATTCTTTGTGCTTACTCAATATCTTCTTAATATTCTTTCTATGTTTAGCCATCTCATTGAATTTGTTAAGGAGATTTATCTGAACATCTATGATTAGCTGTCTCAACTCCTTTATGTCATCTGGAGGCTAATCTTGTTTCTTTAACTGGGGCATATCTTCATCTTTCTTGGTGTGGATTGTAATTTTTGGTTGGCATCTTGGAATCTGGCTTACTAGAGTATATATTCTGGGTGCAGTTTCTCTCTTTAGCTTAGGGCTTTCTTGCTCTTTCTCTATTGCTGGTTGTGTAGTGGGAGCTAAAGATGGAGTTGGTGCTATTAGCTGTGGAGACTCAAACTGCCCACATTGCCCAAGGGACAGATGAAGCTTCTCTCAACCTTCTCCTTTGCCAGAGGTTGGGACTGAGCCACAGCTGTGTGTAATAATCCAAGTTGTACAGGCCATGGTTGTGGTTGCCCAGAGAGACTGATAAAGCTTCACACCTCTTTCTTCACTGCTGGGGCACAGATGGATTTGCAGGTATGGGCAGCAATCTATGCCATGCAGGTCCAAAATGACTGAAGTTAACCCAGTAGACTTCAGACTACTGAGTCATTGCCAGCAGAATTTGCCTGCAGTTACCCAGAGAGGCTGATGCAGGGCCGCCAGCCTCCTCCCTGCTAGAAGTGGGGCTGAAGCCTAGGCTAGGGCTACAGTCCAATCTGGGTTAAATAAGCTGGTCCCTACTGTCACTGTGATTTTCAGCCCGGCTTCCCCTCTTGCTGGGGGTGGAGTCAAAATTGTGACTACTGGCCTCTTTCTGACCTGAACAGGTACAAACTTTAACTGTTGTTAGGGTTATACTTTAGCCAGCCGAATTTACTAATCAGTAGCTGAAGTCCTCTCTCCTTCCCCTGTTTTTGGGAAATAGAGCTTCCAACTCCAGCCACAGAAGAGCTCTCGAGGTAGCTTGTGCTGCCAGAGTAGGATGATCACCAGCCTCTGTGGCATGGCCTGTATTTTCCCAGAGAGGCTGGTGCATGTTCCCCAAGATTGCTTCCTGCTGGAGGTGGGGATGGTGCTTAGGCTAAGGCTGCAATCTGATCTGGATGGAAAGATCTGCTCCCTACCAGTATTGTGATTTTCAGCCCATCCTACTTCCCCTTATGCTGTGGGCAGAATTAAGATGGTGACTATCAGCCTCTTTCTGACTTGGACAGCTTCAAACTTTAGCTGGTTTTAGCATTATACTTTAGCCCACCAAATTTACTAATCAGTGGCTGAGGTTGGTGCCCCACTTTCTCTTGCTCCCCCATTTTTGGCAAGTGGCTTATCCAGTTCCAGGAATGGAATAGCTCCCGAGGCCTCTTGTGCCACCAGTGGAGAATGGGCATCAGTCTCTGTGGCATGGAGTGGTCTATTTATGAATCTTCTTTGCAGATGGGCAGTCTCCTCCTTACATTCTTTCAAGAATGCTGCACAGGATGCTCTTCTGGTCTCCTGGAGCCCCCAAACTGGTGCTCTACATAGCTCTGGGTGATTACTAATTGTCCTGTAGCAAGAGTTGACTCTTGGAGTGCCTTACTCCGCCACCATCTTGCTGGTTGTCTTGATATATGTTTTTTATGAACAAATTTTCCTTTTCTCTGCACCTCATTTGGGGACACTTTTCATTAATGCTAAATATTTGAATGCCACTGTAAATCACTTAAATATTCAATTCAGCTATTTGTTACCATTGAGATTTTAAAATATGAATTCTCCTGAGAAGAATTACTGGAAAACATTAAAATCTCTCTATAAATGCAGTTATTTTACATCAGTGTTTCAATCAAATGAAACCAGCTTTTCAAGATGTTTTAATCGCAAATTAAATAGATATATTTCCCTGAACCCAAGACCTTTGTATTCTGAAGAAAATTATTGAGATTACTTTTTGTGTTTTTTTTTCTTAGCTAAATTCCACAAACAATTGGAATAATATAAAATTGATTTACTCTGATTTAATTTTGCTTTTACTTGTTTGTGGAAATAGATATGCTGCACATTCTTTAAAGTTTTGAAATGTTTTTTCAATTTTTGAATACCTTTTCAAGCTCAGTGATTTTCAAACCTGGCCATGCATGAGAATCTCATGGTGAGCTTTAAGTATTACAGGTTGCTTGGTCTAAGTTGAGTTGGAATCATGTCTGTTGGAAACAGTGGGGATCCCTGTTTTAAAAATTTTCCAGATTTTAATGCAAAGGTTTGGTTGAGAACGACTAAAAATGGCTCCCAGTGTTTCCTCCAAACATCCTGGATAGCAGGCTAATTCCTTGGAAAATCCCAATTCAAATTTGGATTCTTATATGCAGTAAGTCCAAATTGGTGGGAAGGTTGGAGTGATCTTCATGGCTAAAAAAAGACGTAGGAGATTTTTGAAACCTCTACTGAGATCATTGTGTGCTTCTCTCCTACCAATCCCTTAAAAATTACAGAATCTAGAAACTCACAGATTTATATCGATTTTACCTAATTCAGTTGCCAATATTTCTCTTTTCCTATCTTTTTATTGAAATCACTGATGCTTTACTACATTGTTTTGCCATGTTGATTAATTTTATTGCTTTTACTACATTTTGAGTATAGTTCTGGTTCTACCATATTGTTGAAATATTCATCTTCATTCTAAGAATATAATAGACAGCAATGAGAAGGAAGGAAAACAGGGGAAGAAACACAAAAAGAAATAAAAATGATAGAAACATTAGAATGTGGGTTATATTCAGGAAGGGACAGCAGCATTCATCAGTGAGTTTTCAAGAAATGGTCTGATAACACAGGGCCAGAGTTTCTTCCTCCTAGATTAGAATGATTGCATTGAACTGACAAATATTCTATTACAATGCTCCTGGTCATATCTAGTTTTAGGAAGAAGAGCAACCTCAAGGAAGAAAATTTTTTTAGTTTCTAATGATTTTGAGAGTGTTCTTAGAAATAGAATATGCAGTTTGGGGCTTTTTTTTTTTCCTTTTCCTTAGTGACATTATCTATATTTTGTGGCAAAGAATAGCTAATTCTTTTGATCTCCTCGCCAATATTAGTGGCCACAGAAGCATAAGAAACAAAATAGAAATGGCTTTTTTGGATCCTACCTTCAGAGTGTTTAATTTGCACCACCCAGGGTGGCTTTCAAGCAACACACAGTGAGGAAATGGTGGGTTGAGAGGCAGTTTATGGGTAAGTTCACTCTTCAACCCAATGCACTTACTTGGACTTGTTTTAAGATGGGTTGTTTCTGCAAAAAATTTATGGACCCCAATTAAAATAAGGCTATTTTATAAACTTAGATCTGTCTTTATAAAATTTGATACATCTAGGTATTTCAATAAATGAGATAATACACTATATGTCTTTTGTGTCTAGCTTATTTCACTCAACATAATACCTTCAGGGTTCAGGTGCTGGGAATGGGGAGAAAAGGGATTTATTGCTTAATGGGGCTGAGTTTTTTTTGTGAATGTAATCACTACTACTCAACTTGAGAGGGGTTAAAATGGAAAATGTTTTGTTGTATGTTTATATCCTACCACAGTATTTTTTTAAAGTACAAAAGTATCAAAAAAGACAATCTAAAAATGATCAATTTATAGCCTGCTCAGACCAAGAGTCATGAAAGATCCACAAAATGTTATTTAATATATTCTAGAATATTATCTTAGATAATTGATAAGTGTCTTGGAATAATGAAATGTTGGTGGGAAGGGATGTGACTGTTCACTCTCAATCCCACCATTTTACCTGACAATCAACCTGGCAATTTTCCAAATTAATGTTTCAGTGGTGCTTATTCTGCAACTTTGAAACCACCAATTAGATTGACAGACAATACTGGTTTGCCTGGAATGTGGACATTTGTGAGCAAAAATTGGGATCAAGTCATAGAAACTAGTATGAAAGGGTCACTCTATTATCAAGCAGTGAATAGTTGTTGAGTGCATATTGTGTTAACTGCAAGTTGCTACGGAGGTCATCCTAAGTTGCTATCCTAGGGGACTTAAACTTTTTATCATGCATTTTTCCACACTGCTGCCATATTGACATTTGGGGTGAGATTTATTTTGTTGTGGGGACCTGTCCTATTCATTTTATAATGCTTGTTGTATACCCACTAGTGCCAATAGCTATGTACTCTCTCCAAATTGTGGCAACCAGAAATGTCTCCAGGCATTACTAATTTGTTATGGGTAGATTGAGATCCACTGATTCAGAGAAATAAGATGTAAATACATGGAAAAGTGACCACATAAAGGAAACATTTTAATTAGGTTAATTTGACTGACTATCCAATAGACAGAAAGCTTATTTTAAGGTAGGAATGCTAAAAAATACTTTCACTGAAGAGGTCAGAATTAAAGAAATTTGAGAGGAAGAGGATAAAGGAATGATGTAAAATGATAAGTTGGTACAACTTTCAGTGATTAATGGATGAGTAGATGCTTATATACATAATGAAACAAATATAGTTAAATGTTAATTTTTGAATATTTATGGTGGATATATGGATGTTTTTCTGGCAACCTGTCCAACTTTTCTGTATGTTTGCAATTTTTCATAATAAAATTTAGGAAATGCATTAAATTTAAAAATAAGGGAAATAGACACATCAAAGCCAAGTGAGAGTCTCTACACTCAAGGAGTCTATAATTTAATTAAATAAAAAGATAAAAGGATATACAAATAAGTAAACTCTTTGATTGCAATATAAATGCATTTTAGGGAAAGTGTACCTTACTATCAAGGTTTGATACATATTTCTAATGCTTTGACCCACCTTATATGATACGATCCTCATAACATTCCTATAAAATGAACAAGGGAGATCCTATATAATATAAATGAGGGAATGGACCAAAAGAGGCTGAGGTTTACATAATATGTGACATATACATGAGGTAGTCAAAGTTAGAAGTTGAATTCATATTGTTCTGTTCTGAGTCCAATGTTCTTTTCACTGTAACTCCTTGTAAGCCAACTGCTGTTCTGGATCTCTCCAGGGTAGAAAGAATGGCATGGTCTCAGGTGATTGGTGCTGCAATCACCTGGCATTGATTCTGTGGAGGTGTCAGATGGCTGGCTGCTTCTCTTACACCTCTTGTGGGAAATTTGTGGACACAGTCTGATAACCCAAGACAACTCCTCCAGTTGACTCCTTAAAACCCTCCCCTCAGCCTCTAGGCTTGGCAGGCTCCTGTCAACCACATCTTCATTGGGAATTCTTTTAACTAGAAACCAGTATAGGTCCCCTTTGTGGATCCATATCTCATTCCCTAATTACATGCATGATTGTGGCTTAAAGCAACTGCAATCCTCTTTTCTCTCCTATTAGGTAAGGACAAGTTCTGCATCAATCTCTTTCCTTCAGGCTTTTATTTTTTGGTGATAGTGAAACACCAGGATTTATATTCTCCAGTCTCCTGGGAACAGATGCAAGCTCTTTGGGTTATCCTCTTGAAACATTTCTCAGTTGACTTGTATTTTAGTTTGATAAAGCTTCTGAAGTCAAAATATCAAAATGGGTTCGCTTTTACAATGGAGATTTAGTATACCTTACAGTTCTGAAACCATGGAAATGTTCAAATCAAGGCATCTTTAGGTGATGCTTTCTTCCCAAATATTGGTTGCCAGCAATCCTGGGCACCTGTGACACATGGAAAGGCACATAGCAGCATATGCTGTTCTCTCTGTTGTCTTCCAAGTTTCATTGCTTTCAGTGTTTGGCTTCCATCTTCAGAGTTCCATGTCTTTCTTTCTCTTTGTCTGAGATTCATTCTCTTATAAAGAACTCCTGTAAAACTATTAAGACCCACTGTGGGCCAAGTCTTACTGAAGTTCCCTAATCAAAAGGTCATATCCTGCACTCACAGGAATGGATTAAATTTAAGAACATGATATTTCATGATAGTTCCAAACCATCATAACTTGACAAAAGGGATAGTTATTTAATTTACATTGACAACTATTTCCTAAGGAAGCCAAATGCTAGTGGAAATTGTTATTCACAATCATAACCCATGGGATGCACAGTCTCTACTTCACTTTAGTTTGTGGGGATACACAAGTCATCCTGTGTTCTATTTGGCCTGTAGGGTCTCAGTCAATACCAAGACAGGAAAAGACCCACTTCAATTTCTGATTCCTTTGTTCCCCCAGCAATAGGTAAAGCTCTATACTTAAATGAAAGAATAGATGTATGTTTGCATGGTAATTGAATATACAGAAGAGATAAAAAAAATTGTCATGTATTTCCAATGCAGCTCTATATATTGCTTTTAGACTTAGTGATACAGAATGATTGATTTTTTTGTGTGTGTGTTTTATGTGAGGTTTTATTATACCTATATTACAGTTTTTAGCTTTCCTTCTAGAAATATACATGACTTTATTTATTTATTTATTTTTAATTATGGGTAAAAATCAAAATTCTCACAATACATACAAACATTTGTAAAATGATATATAAATAGATATGCATATATGTGTATTTGCTTACAAAAATGTTATTTTATATATATATATATATATACATATATTTTAAGAGGTGCTTAGATTACCTAAAATATTATACGAAACCCACTCGGATTCCCATGTTGCCCACCTCCCACACCTCCCACCACATCCAACACAAACATCTCCCATAGTGTGGCCCACCAACCTCAATGAACTTACACATCCTGGAGCCTTGCCACCAACCATAGACCACAGTTCACACTGTAGACCACACTCTCTCCCACTCAGTTCTGAGTGGTGTTTGCTGATTTAAAATGGGCTACATCCATTGCCACAACAGTACTCAGGACAACCTCCAACTCCCAAAGAAGCCCCTCTATTTCAACTGCTCATCCCCTCCCTACCCAAAAAACTGTCAAGTGGCCACTGGCTCCACCTCATTGTTATAATTTCTTGCATTGCAAGAATCACCATATGTGAGCAAGAGAATACCATCAAGTCCACTCTAGTCCATAGTTCTTTCCCCAATCCAGAGGCGACTGGGATGGTGATGTCCACTCCAACTCCAAGTGAGAGAGGGCTTATATCCCATGGATATGGTGGGTGGGATGATCCTGCCTGCAGATGCAGGCCCTCTCCATTCCCTGGGATGGCCATTTCCCATCGTTGTCTCCTCACCAGGTGACTTGGATGAGTCCATTGAGCTGTAGGGTAGGAGTTGCAGCTCCACCTAGATTTCATGCACACCTGGCACATAGGTAGGTGGGAGGCTCCAGTCTCTGGAAGTATACCTAAGAAACTCCAGCATCACATGTAGGTTTGAATAGAAGGGACTGGTGAACCATGTGCAGGGAGGACTTATTTGAGTCTAATTCTGTCACTCTCAGGAGCACAGATTACCAAATAGAACCCACTGATAAGGCATCAGTCTCTGGGGCTATCCCCCCTTATATAAGACCAGGGTGTCTCCGGAGCTCTCAGGAACCCCACTGAGTGGGGTGATAGGCACTTAGATGTTCTATGAGCTCCTACTGAGGTGTGCGTAAGAGCGGGGGATTATTGGGGGGAGGGTGTCTGGGGGGGGTTTCGTGGGGATTGGTTCAACCAAATATACATGAAAGATATACAAAATCATTCAAAGGATCGGGGGATGGGGCAGGGTCACGATGGGTGGATAATCACACAATAAATGAGGGAATCTGAATTCCTAGCCTGGAGAGCTCTGCCACAATCTCCAAGGGAGCAGCAATAGTCCTCTGAGTGTAGGCACAGTGCCTGTCAAAATAGGATGACCCACTGATGTGTTTTTTTTTTTGTTTTTTTTTTAATTGATGACTACCCTTGTGAGTTTTTGCTCTTGTAAATGAGACTTAGCCTGCAGTTGTGGGGTGCCTAAAGGTTGCCACCTGAGAGCCTCCTTGTTGCTCAAATGTGGCCTCTCTCTAAGCCAAACTCAGCATATGATTGCATTACCTTCCCCCCAACGTGGGACATGACTCCCAGGGATGAGCCTCCCTGGCAACGAGGGATTAATACCAAGTGCCAACTGGCAGCTTTTTGCAGTGGCAGTATCGTAGCCAATGAGGTTTATCCGAGGCACGATTATTGCTAATTGAAAACTTTTCCCAAGTGCCAACTGGCAACACAACTGGAAAAAGACCTTGAATAAAAGGGGGAAACGGTAAAGACAAATGAGTTCAAGTGGCTAAGAGACTTCAAAGAGAGTCGGCAGAATGATTGATTTTTAAGTGTGTTAAAGACCAAAATGTACTTGTCATTCTTTGTTATTGCCAGCACCTCCTTGTAATTCATACAAAGAGGCTTAAAATGTCTTTGCCACCAAAAGCAGGTAAAATAAGAGATTGAAAGAGAAGTCCTTACAATTTTTTCCTGAACTCTTAAAAGAAATGAAGAACAAATGTTTCAAATACTAGTCCTTTTTAAAAAATAATTATACAGAACATCATACAATCCTTGTTTTGTTTGTAGAGTGGTGATGCCTAGCAAACTCTACTCCAATTCCTTTTCTTGAAATGGTTATAGGAAAATGTTGAATCTTTCAGCTCAGTGTTAGTTGAGTTCCAGTTTTCATTTCTCATTTCACCCATAATGGTATATAATTATGTAATTTATTCCCTCTAGTATTCTGTTTACTTACATGAGACCAACAAACTGATCTGCTTGCCAAGAAATATGATAATCAATTTATATTTTAGCAGAAATAACTTGGTTCCACTTCCTCTGTGAAGATCTTTTTGTAATTTTGCTGCACTTTACTTCTACTTGTAATTTTGCTTCTGTTTTGTTGGTGTTGGTGGTGTCATATATGATGAAACCCACTCTGGGTAATTTGCAAACTGCTTCAAATTTTAAATAAGAGACTACAAGTAGATGTCAATACTCATACCAATATGTCTGGCTTTCAGCTATTGAAATGCTGACCATTAAAGAAAGCTACAAAATGGGGAAAAAAGGGAAAATTTACCTGAGACCTGGAATGAAAATGATGAGCATTCACTCTACATGTGTTCTTGTGGAACACACAGGAGGCATCCAAAACCTAAGGCTGTTAACTTAAACTAAGTAGCCCATCTCTGCCTCTAAGTCCAACCACAGTGGCCTTTTTTGCAGACAATTTAAAAATCAGTAAAGGTGTCACTCATCATATGTGATAGATCTCACAAACAATTTGGCCACATGTAACTATAGACATCTTAATATGTAGAATTTTTAATAAGGTTTATTTTATATGTGTGGTAATGGATAAAATTGATGTAGCATATAATAAAGAGTATTACAAACACTGCTGGTTTATAAACGGGATTGTTATTAAAAAGTGAAGTCTAGGAATGATAATGTTAAATGAAAGAAAGATGATTACCTGGAGACTGAATAACATAGTAATCTTGGTGGAAGATGAGGATTGTGGTTAATAATATAAATACTAAAAGATTTTTCAACTAGCAGGTGTTAAGAGTATATTGATAAATGGGAAAATACAAATAATGTTATTTACAGACTATAGGAAACACAACTATTGTAATATTTTTGTAGCAATGGCAAAGAAGGTACTCTATCAACAATAAAGATAGAAAAAGAATAAGGGGTTTAGTGTTACAAAATATAAATATGATTAAGCATTTTTTCCTTCATTTTCTTCATTAACAAGGAGAACTTGGTCATGTTATTTTAACCAAATTGTGCTAATTTATGTATCTTTCTGAGCATTGGAGAAACAATTGAATTTGTGGGATTAAATGAGATAAATATGCCCAGACAGACTTTTATAGAGTAATGCTTTCATAATTTGTTATGCTTCCTTTTGTGGTTATTTTATTTTTTTAAGTTGAACAGCATTTACTTATTTAAAAAAGAAATTAGCTATGGTTACATTTTAGATTATACTCTAAACCTTAAGATTCAAAAATTTTTTTGGAATTTTAAAATTCTCATATCCACATTATCTGGTGATACACACCTCAAACATCGGCAAATGGGATATATTATTAAGCTTTGCCCTGGCAAAAACAACTCACCCAATCACAAAGGATTTCAGTAATAAAGGATTTCCTTTAGACACAGTTCATGTAGGCTGCCGGGTTTCTTTTACCCTGACTCAGCTGTACCTTTTCTCCAGATGTCTCTTCAATCCAGGACTCAGGATGATGAGCTTTAGTATATGAGAAGTGCCTAGTCTTAGGACAGAAAGAGAGTGAGAGAAGTGGTGGTAAATCACAATGCCAGTTAGTTTCCTCTTGGTCATTCAGAATTTCATCTTTACTCACATTCTATTCTCCAAAGCATGTCATCTGGCCAGTTCCAAAGTTAAACAAGGTGTTTCATTCATAAACAATTTTGAAAAATAAAATCTATCTGAGAGAAAAACAGACAAGCAATCATTTCCTACTTGTGTTGACAACAAATGTTGATGAATTACGTATTATAGGGTTGCAAGGTAGAAGTAGAGAATTAGAGGAATATTTTGAGTCACCAATAAACAGCAGCTTTACAGTTATCCCCAAGACTGTGACATACTAAAACATTGCAAGAGCCTAAATTTCTTCCTGTGGCTATTTGGAACCAGAGTGAGGAGGTCTGAAACTGTCTCCAGGAAGAAAATAAAGAATAGAAGAGAGTGTAATAGTACACTGTGGCTATTATAACAAATGACCACAAAATTGGTGGCATAATAGAAATTTATTGTGTCATACATATAGAGACAAATTATTTGAAATCAGTTTGATTGGGCAGAAATCAGCCTGTTGAAATGGCTGGGCTCCCTTAAGACATGAGGAGAGAATCCATTCATTCTCTCCTCCAAATTCTGTTGGTTGAAGTCATTCTGGGACTTGTGGCATCATCAGACCATTCTCAACAAGCTTGGTCACATCCACCTCTTTTGTTTTACCTCCCTCTTCCTCCCCCTTATGAAGACACTTGTACTTGGGTTGAGAGTCTTCTAGATAATCTAGGATAATCTTCATTTTACAAGGTTCTTCATTTCATCTGATTGATAGCTGGAAAATGTGCTTATTGAAATATCCTCTTAAACAGCTTAGAAAATTCTAAATTTAACTTTAGTGATGTTCTATTAATCTAATTTTAGAAATTTACTGTTTACACTTAGTTCCCTCAAGGATATTAACCAGATTTTCTCAATTTTGCTTATAGGGTTAAGATAATATCTCAAAGCAAAAACAGAAAGAATGGTGGAAATCTGTAACTTTTCCCAGAGACAAAAAGGTTGATATCCTTGAGCAGTTGTCTGAGAAAGGAGCTATGAAAGACTTATACCAGCATAAATATATATAAACTGTGGTTTTCTTAGCCACTGAAATCAAGAAAAAGTTGAATATGCTTGACTCAACACATGATTAAGAATTTGCACATACCATCCTCACAAGGCCCCTGGTATTGCTTGTTATTTTTTACGTATTTTTCTTTACACCATTTTCTTTTCTTTCTTTCCCCAATAAAATCCCTAGCTCCACTATAAAAACAATACACCTATTTTCACTTTAAACTGGTTTGGGGAAGATTCCCTCAGTTCCTTGTTAATGCAGTTGCAATAAATTACCTTCTCACTTAAAGATATGCTTGTCCTCTGTAGCATGAGATCAGGCAGGCCTGTTCATTGGAAACAGCAGTTCTTATCGTAACAGGGTGTGCACTGACCACTTTTCCTTGTGGGATAATACTTATATCATCCAAGGATTAGGGCATGATATTTAGGTGGCCAATATTCATCTTACAATAGAAGGCCACTTGGACATGGTGCTCTATATAGATGAACCTGAGATGAGACCATACCTTGATGTCTCCTAGGAGCTGGGCACTATAGGGCACATTCAGTATTTTATGAGTCATTTCAGATGGTAATAGGTGCTTAGTTAATGAAGAACTGGAACATAGTGAAAATGGTTGCATTCGATTTAAGCATATGCACTGTCCCAGGAAATTTCCTATGAGCTTTTAAAATATTCCATCACTTAAGTCTCATATCAAACCTGTAAGATAAGTGATATTTAACCCAGTTCATAGAGAAGAAGGCAAAGGCCTATGCTTCTTTTATTGGAAAACTTGTGGGTATAAAAACAATCATGCATAAAATACAGAAAACCCATACAACCCACCACTGACAACACTTTGCATTGGGATGAAACATTTCTTAGTATTGATGATAAGATATTTTAAATCTTGTAGTAATTAAAGGCCATGTATTAACTTAGGGTCCCCTATTTGTGTACCATATGTCCATAGATTTATTAAAATAATTTATTCTATCACCATATATACAATCTAACATTTCCCCTTTTAGTCATATCCAGGTCCATATTTCAGTGCTGTTAATTGTGTTCTAATGGTGTGTGACCATTGCCACAATACATTACCAAAATATTTCTATCATTGCGAATAGGAACCCTGTACATATTAAGCCTTAACTCTGCATTCCCTCTCCCCACATTGTTACCAGGACAAATGTTTCAAATCAATGAGATCATGCAATATATGTCCTTGTCTGGCTGGCTTATTTCAACAATAATGATGTCTACAAGATTCGTCCATGTTGTTGCATGAATAAGGTATTTGTATAGCTGAAAAATATTCCCTTGTATAATACACCACATTTTAACTGACCATTTATCAGTTGTTGGACACTTGGGTGGCCACCATATTTTAAGTGTGAATGATTCTGCTGTGAAAATGAGTGTGTAAATACCTGAGACCTTGCTTTAAATTATTTTGGGTATATATCTACTGTGGGATTGCCAGGGCATATGCTAGTTCCATATTTAGCTTTCTGAGGAAAAGCTAGTCTTCCAAAGCCTTTTTTTTTTAACAGATAAGTTGTGTATTTATGGAAAATTCATTTATAAAATACAGAATTCCCATAAACCTCACTGCCAACAACAACTTGCACTGATGTGGAACGATTGTTATAATTGTTGATAGCACATTTTTATAATTAGAGCATTAATTAAAGTACATTGTATAAATTTGGGTCACTGTGTTTTATACTTCAGTGGGTATTTTTAATTTTACTTCTATCATATATTTAATCTTTCACTTCACCTTTTAATCCTACTCAGATATGTATATCAGTGCTATTAATTGGCTTCACAATATTGTGCTTCACTCACCACCATCCATTACCAAAATATTTCTATCATTCCAAATGGGAAACCTGTATATTGGTTACCTAGTTATCCCCAGGTAACCTATATTCTAGATATTTACTCTATGAGTTTGCTTGTCCTAATTGTTTAAAATTGTCATATGCCTCTTTATTTCATTCCTTCTTAAAGCTAAATAACATTCCATAGCATATATATACCAGAACCTTTATCCATTAAATCAGGAGATGTGCATCTGGGTTGTTTCCATCTCTTTGCAGTTGTGAATAATGCCCCTATGAACAGTGGTGTACTGATTTCTGTTCATGTCCCTACTATCAGTTCTGCTGGTTATATACCTAGCAGTGGTATGGTCAGGTCCCATGGCAGATCTGTATATAACTTTTTAAAGGATTGCCAACAGATTTCTACAGCAGCTGTACAATTCTACATTCCCACCAATAATGAATAAGCATCCCTATTTTTCCACATTCTCTCTAATACAGTTTCCAGTTTTTAAAATGGTGATTATTGTAGTAGGTGTGAAATGATATCTCATTGTAGCTTTCACGTGCGTTTCCCTACTTTCTAGTGATGTTGAACATGTTTTCGTGTATTTTTTTGGTCATATCAATTTCTTCTTTTTAATTTTATTAAAAGTTATTATTCATACATGAAGTTACATAAACAATAAGTGAATGGTAGAAGTTTATTTTTTTTACCATCAATGGAAGATTATTAATATGTTACTGTAAAAAAAAATAGGTTACAGTATACTACTGTCCATATGTTGCTTTGTTTGTATTTTTGCCTCATATTAATGCCTTGTATCTTTAATGTACACTTGTTCAGTTCCAAAGAACAAAGACGACAAAAAGGTTAATCATGCAAAGAAATGTGATTATATCCACCACAAGAAAAACAGTTTTAAAGACCATCTGTTGTTTGAGGTAGGAATAAAAGACTGATTTCACAAAAAAAAAAAAAAAGAAAAGAAAAATGGTCTTATATATGCAATATCACCAATACCCATATTTCACATGAGGTTTATCTATGCTAAACAGTCCCATGTTGCATATTTTAACTTTCCTTCTTGTAATATACATAACCTTAGACATTCCCTTTCAACACTGTCATACCCATGTATTAGCACTGCAAGTTACAAACACTATGATGTGCTCTCACCCTTTTATTCTATTCCAAAGATTAGTGAACAAAATTTTAACAATTCTGTACCAATTAAGCCTCAACTTTCCATTCACTAACCTCATCCTATTTTCTGGAGTACATATTTTAGTTATTAATGCTATGAATTTACACAACATATTTAGTTCATAATAACACAATCATACAGCATTTGTCCTTTTGTGTCTGGTTTGATTCACTCAACATAAAGTCCCCCAGGTTCATCCATGTTGCGATATGCATCATGACTTCATTTCTTCTTACAGCTAAATAATATTTCTCCAAATGTATATAACCACATTTTGTTTATCCACACATTGATTGGTGTATTCCTTGGCTATTTCCATCTTTTGGCAATTCTGAATAATGCCACTATGAACATTAGTGTGCAGATGTCTGTTCATCTCACTGCTCTCAGTTCTTGTGGCTATATAACTAGTAGTGGTATTGCCAAATTTCATGACGAATATATATTCAACTTCCATAGGAACTGCCAAATACTCCTCCACAGTGATTATATTCTGCATTCCCACCAACAGTGAATAAGGATTCCTATCTCTCCACATCCTCTACACTTGTAAATTTCCTACTTTTTAATCATGGCCAATCTAATAGCTTTGAAATTATTTCTCACTATATCTTTGATTTGCATTTCCCTAATTGCTAATGGTGTTAAGCATTTTTTCATTGTTTTTTGTCATTTGTATTTCATATTTTGTCAATTGTCTTTCCAAGTCTTTTACCCATTTTTCAATCAGATTTTCTGTCTTTTTATTATTGAGTTGTAGCATCTTTTTATTTATAATGGATATTAAACACTTATCAGATATGTGATTTCCAAATATTTTCTCCCATTTTGTTGGCTACCTGGTCACCCTTTTGACAAAGTTCATTGAGGTGCAAAAGTGTTTACTTTTTAAAAGGACCTAATTTACCTCTTTTTTTCTTTTTTTGCTATTTCCTTGAGTATAAGTCCAAGAAAACACCACCTACCTACCATAAGACCTTGAAAATGTTTCCCTAATATTCTTCTAGTAGGTTTATTGTCCTGACTTCTATATTTAGGTCTTTGATACACTTGAGTTTATATTTTCAAAGAGAGTGATATATGGGTCCTTTTTCACTGTTTGGTTATGGATGTCCAGTTATCACAGCACCATTTATTGAAGGACTCATTTTATCCCTGTAATGTGGACTTGGTAGGTTTGTCAAAAAAGAGTTGCCCATTAAGGTCAGAGTCTGTTTCTGGATTCTCAATTTGATTACACTGATGAATGTGTCTATGATTTTGCCAATACCATGCTGTTTTGTAATATGTGTTAAGGTCAGGACCTGAAGTTCAAGTGCTCCCACATTGCTCTTCTTTATTACGATATTTTTGGCTATTTGGGTGACCTTTCCCTTAATTGCCTTTTCTATCACTGTAAAGCAGGCTGTTCAAATTTTGATTGTTATTGAATTGAATCTGTAATCAGTTTATGTAGGAGTGATATCATCACAAGAATTAGTCTTCCAATCCATGAAGACATAATGCCTTTCCATTGCTTAGGTCTTTGATTTATTTTACATTGGTTTGTAATTTTCTGAGTATAGGTCCTGTGCATCTTTGGTTAATTTGATTCCTAGGTATTTGAGCCTTTTGTTGCAATTGTAAATGGAAATATTTCCTGATTTCCTCACCATATTGCTCAGTACTAGTGTTCAGAGACATTATTGATTTTCCATTTTGATCTTGGATCATGCCACTTTTCTGAACTCATTTATTAGTTCAAGAAGCTTTGTCATAGATATTTCAGAATTTTCTGTATATGGGATATTGTCATCTAAGAATAGTGAGTTTTACTTCCTCTTTTCCTATTTGAATGACTCTTTTTTTTATCTTTGTCTTATTACTCTAGCTAGATCTTGTGGTAAAACGAATAACAGTGGTGGCAGTGGGCATACTTACCCTCTTCTTTCAACCTTTCCCCATTGTTTCTCTTTTCAGTTTTGCCAGATTTTGTGTCAAATATATTGTGGCATCCTGTTTAGGTGCATAGACGTTTATGCATAATCTCTTATACCTGTTTTACATTTGAAGTCTATTTTGTCTGATGTTAGTATAGCTACCCCTACTCTTTTTTGTTACTGGTTGCATGAAATACCTTTTTCCAGCCTTTTTTTGTCAGCATATTTTTTCTCTGGGTTACAGTGAGTCTCTAGCAGACAGTATATTGATGGTTCACGATTTTTGATCCATTCTGCCAGTCTGTATCTTTTGATTTGGGAATTTAATACATTAATATATAATAGTATTGGTGTAAAGGCATTGCCTACTTTCAACTATTTTTTTTTTCATTTGGCTTTCATGTATCATATTGTATTTTTCTTTTGCTTTTTACCCTATTGGTTACTCTTTCTAATAGTATTAACTTCTGTACTCTCTTCCAATAGTCTCTCTTCTGTCTTTTCCTTATAGTCTGCAAAACTACTTTTAGTGTTTCCTGCAGAGTGGGATGCTTGTTTACAAACTTCCTTATTTTCTATCTATGATTTTTTTTTTATTATGGGTAAAAATCAAAATTCTCACAATACATACAAACATTTGCAAAATGATATATAAATATATATGCATATATGTGTATTTGCTTACAAAAATGTTACATATATATATATATATATATATATATATATATACACATATATTTTAAGAGGTGCTTAGATTACCCAAAATATTACATGGAACCCACTGGGATTCCCATGTTGCCCACCTCACAACCTCCCACCACATCCCAGACAAACATCTCCCACAGTGTGACCCTCAATGAACTTACACATCCTGGAGCCTTGCCACCAACCATAGACCACAGTTCACACTGTAGACCACACTCTCTCCCACTCAGTTCTGAGTGGTGTGTGCTGATTTAAAATGACTGTTTTAAAACCAATTGTATTTTGAAGGACAATTTTGCTGGGTAAAGAATTCTTGGCCGTCACTTTTTCTCTTTCAGTTTCTTAAAGCTTTCCAAACCAATATCATGGACCAACTTAATGAAGTGAAGGAAGATATTAAGGATATTAAGAAGACACTGGGAGAACATACTGAAGAAATTGTAAACATACTTTAAAAGATAACGGATATGATGGTGATGAATGGCACAATCCAAGAAATCAAAAAGATTTGATGCTGGATTCACATGACAGCAGATTTCAACAGGCAGAAGAAAGAAATACTGATGTGGAAGACAATAATTTGAAATCAAACAGGTAGTAGAACAGATAGATAAAAAGATAGAAAACATCCAGCAGGGACTTAGGGATTTAACTGACAACACAAAACACACAAACATAAGCATTATGGGCATCCCAGAAGGATAAGAGAAGGGAAAGGGAGCAAAAGGAGAGTTGAAGAGCATAATGGCTGAAAACTTCCCAACTTTACTGAGAGATGGATGTACATGTCCAGGAAGCACAGCACACCCCAAACAATATAAATCCCAACAGGCCAACTCCAAGACATATATTTGTCAAAATATCCAATGCTTAAGACAAAGAGAAAATACTCAAGGCAGCAAGAGAAAAGTGAACCATCATGTACAAGGGAAGCACAATAAGATTAAGTGCTGATTTCTCATCTGAAACCATGGAGGCAAGAAGACAATGGTATGACATAGTCAAAGTACTACAAGAAAAAAACTTCCAGCCATGAATTCTCTATCCAGCAAAACTGGCATTCAAAAATGATGTAGAGTTCAAAATACTCACAGAGAAACAGGAATTAAGAGAGTATGCCAATAAGAAACCTGCACTTCAATAAATACTAAAGGAAGTTCTACAAGGTAAAAGGAAAAACAGGGAAGAGAGAGTTGGAGGAGAGTGTAAGAACAACTAAAAACAAAAAGAGAAATAAAAACAAGATATACATTAACCCAAAGAAAATATGGCTGAAGTAAGAAATTCATTGCGAATAATAACACTAAATGTTAATGTATTAAACTCAGCAATCAAGAGACACAAATGGGCAGAAATATAATCCGTCTATATGCTGTCTACACAAAACCCACCTTCAACCCAGGGATTCAAGGAGGCTGAAAGTGAATGGCTGGAAAACAATTTTACAAGCAAACAATAGCCAAAAAAGGGCAGGAGTAGCTTTGCTAATATCATATAAAATAGACTTTAAATGCAAAACTATTTTAAGAGACAAAGATGGACACTATATATAAGTAAGAGGGGTAATCTCTCAAGAAGAGAGAACAAGCATAAACATTTATGCATCTAATCATTGTACCTCAAAATACATGAGGCAAACCCTGTAAAAAATAAGTGGAGAAATAAATGCCTCTACAATTATAGTGGGGAACTTTAATACACCATTATCACCATTAGACAGAACATCTAGACAGAGAATCTATAAAGAAACAAAGACTCAGAATAATACATTAGAGGACCTGGACATAATAGACATATACTGAACACTACACCCAAATACAGTAGGGTTTACATTCTTTCGAGTGCACATGGATCATACTCCAAGATAGACCACATGCTAGGCCACAGAACAACACTCAATGAATTCAGAAAGATTGAGATTATACAAAGTAATTTCTCCAACCACAATGGAATGAAATTGGAAATCACTAAGGGCCAGAGAAACAGATTAATTACAAATATATGGATGTTATACAACACACTCTTAGACAAACAGTGGGTCAAGGAGTAAATCTCAAAAGAAATCAGTAATTACCTTGAAACTAATGAAAATGACAGAACAACATACCAAAATCTATGGGATACAGCCAAAGCTGTCTTGAGAGGGAAGTTCATATACATAAATGCTATTATTAAAAAAGAAGAAAGAGCTAAAATTGAAGACCTAACTGCATACCTGGAGGAATTGAAAAAAACAATGGCACACTAAATCTAAAGGAAGTAGAAAGAAGGAAATAACAAAGATTAGAGCAGAACTAAGTGAAATAGAGAAAAAGAAAACACTAGAAAAAATAAATACAACCAAAAGCTGTTTTTTCGAGAATAAAATTGACAAACATTAGGCAGACTAACGAAGAGAAAGAGAGAACAGATGCAAATACACAAAATAAAGAATGAGGAAAGCGATATCACTACTGACCCCACAGAAATAAAGAGTATCGTTAAAGGATAATTTGAAACATCATATGCCAACAAGAATGATAATTTAAAGGAAATGGACAAATTTCTTGAAATGCACAAACAGCCTACATTGATGAAAGAAGAAATTGATGAACTCAACAGTCCAAATACAAGTAAAGAAATAGACTCTATCATCACAAACCTCCTAACTAAGAAGAGCCCAGGAAGAGATGTCTACACAGCTGAATTCTACCAAACATTCCAGAAAGAGCTAACACCAATCTTGCTTAAACTCTTTCAAAAAATAGAAGTAGAAGGAACATTGCCTTACTCATTCTATGATGCCAACATTACCCTAATACCAAAGCCAAACAAAGATGCCACAAGAAAGGAAAATTACAGACCAATTCTCTAATCAACGTTGATGCTAAAATCCTCAACAAAATACTTGCCTATTGCATTCAACAACATATCAAAAGGATTATACAACATGAGCAAGTGGGTTTCATCCTGTGTATGCAAGGATGGTTCAATATAAGAATATCAATCAATGTAATACACCACATAAACGGATTGAAAGAAAAAAATTACATGATCATTTCTATAGATGCAGAAAAAGCATTCAACAAAATACAGCACTCTTTCCTGATAAAAACACTGCAAAAAATAGGAATAGAAGGAAACTTTCTGAATATGATAAAGGGTATATATGAAAAACCCAAAGCTATCATCATCTTCAATAGTGAAACCCTAAAAGCCTTCCCTCTGAGATCGGGAACAAGACAAGAACGCCCACTATCACTACTCCTATTTAACATTGTCTTAGAAGTACTTGCTCATGCACTGAGGCAAGAAAAAGATATAAAAGGCATCCAAATTGGAAAAGAAGAAGTAAAAATTTCATTATTTGCAGACGACTTGATCCTATACGTAGAAAACCCTGAGAAATATACAACAAAGCTCCTAAAACTTATAAAGGAATTCAGTAAAGTCACAGGCTGTAAGATCAATGACCAAAAATCTGTAGCATTTCTGTACACCAATAATGAGCAATCTGAGGAGGAAATCAAGAAAAAAATACCATTTACAATAGTAAATAGAAGAATCAAATACCTAGGAATAAATTTAACTGAAAATGCAAAGGACTTATATATAGAAATCTACACAACACTTTTAAAGGAAATCAAAGAAGACTTAAATAAATAGAAGACTATTCCCTGTTCATGGACAGGAACACTAAACATCATCAAGATGTCTATCCTACCCAAATTAATCTACAGATTTAATGCAATCCCAGTAAAAATCAACACTATTATTAAGGAACTGGAAAAACTGACTACAAAATATATCTGGAAAGATAAGAGGCCCCGAATTGCCAAAGACATAATGAAAAAGAAAAATGAAGTTGGAGGTATCACACTACATGACATTAAACATACCACAAAGCTACAGTGTTCAAAACTGCATGGTATTGGCACAAGATTAGACATACTGACCAATGGAACCAAATTGAGAGTTCTGATATAGATCCTCGCATATGCAGCCATCTGATATTCAACAAGGCCACCAAGCTCACTCAGTTGGGAGAGAATGGCTTCTTTAAGTAGTAGTGCTTGGAGAACCGGATATACATAACCAAAAGGATGAGAGAGGACCACCATCTCACACCTTACACAAAAATCAACTCAAGATGGACCAAAGATATAAATATAAGAGCCAAAACCATAAAGACCTTGGAGGATAATATAGGTAAGCATCTACAGAATCTTGTAATAGGAAATGTCTTCATGAACTTCACACACACAGCACTAGCAGCACAAGAAAAAAATAGATAAATGGAATCTCCTCAAAATTAAAAACTTCTGCACCTCAAAGGACTTTATCAAGAAAATAAAAAGGCAACCTACCCAATGGGAGAAAATATTTGACAGCCATATATCTGATAGGAGCCTAATATAAGGCATATATAAAGAAATCCTACACCTTGAAAATAAAAAGACAAAGAACTCATTTAAAAAATGGGCAAGTGACCTGAAAAGACACTTCTTCAAGGAAGAAATACAAAAAGCTAAAAAGGACATGAAAAATTGCTTGACTTCACTATTAGGGAAATGCAAAGCAAAACTGCAATGAGATACCATCTTACACACATTAGAATGGTGACTATTTAAAAAAAAAGCAGACTATAAGTGTTGAAGAGGATGTGGAGGAATGGGAACCCTCATCCACTGCTGGTGGGATTGTGTAATGGTCCAGCCACTGTGGAGGACTATTTGGCAGTTCCTCAGAAAACTAACAATAGATCTGCCAAATGATCCATTGATTCCACTGCTGGGTATATACACAGAAGAATTAAAAGCAAAAACACGAACAGATATGTGCACACCAATGTTCATAGCAGCATTGTTCGCTATTGCTAAAAATGGAATCAACCCAGGTACCCATCAACCGATGAATGGATAAGCAAAATGTGGTACATACATACAATGGAATATTACTCAGCTGTAAGAAGGAATAAAGTGCTAACATTCGGAATAATATGGATGAATCTTGAAGACCTTATGTTGAGTGAAGGAAGCCAGGCATTGAAGGATGAACAGTACATGACCTCACTGATATGAATTGAGGAAAGCGAGCATTCTCCAAGATCCATTGGCTGAAAGATAGTTTAACAAGAAAGAGAAAGAGAAGAGAAGGTTATGAGCCATCACGCATATGGACATAATCTATGGTAAAGTGATAGAGTATAGTTGTGTATTGAAGGCATAGGATAGGTGGATAGTGATATTATTGAGTTTGGTGGTGCAGGGTAGACAGGTGGGCAGATTAGTAAGGGTGGGTTAGAATAACGGGAATTTTGTGGGGAGAGATGGGAGAGGGACCAGGTGAACACGGGATTTGTGGGCATGAGTTTGAAAGTGCAGGGTGGGAAAGATCTTATGTCAATATGACAAGGGAGTGTCACTGGTTTAGGGTGTTTGTTGGGGGGACATTCAGGACAAGGTGCATCTGGAGCAGGCTTCTGGAGAGTGTGTGAGTGTTCATCCTGTCATAATGTGTTGCATTGGTGGGTGGAGACTCACGTGGTGAGCGAGAAGGAGATTGACCCCCATCTTTGAGAGGACCGATTCACCCAGAAACAGACAGGTAGGTGTGTCTTATGAGGAAGGGTGGATCCTAATAGGGGAGGATAATCAGCATGTCAAGTCCTCTTTTTGCATATAACTATGAATCTAGTCATCCAATGAGTCAAGACAAGGCATCATCATGTGCCCCATGGGGATGGGGAGGGAGGAACATAATAGATCAGACAGGGTATTTAGTGGCCAGGGGAAATATTTTTCATTACCTTAAAGTGATGAACACAATACATGGTAAATATCATCAAAAATTATTAAATTTTACGTACTAAAATGTAAAGTATACCATTGACAATGTTTAGTAGCTAAGTTTCATTATCTGTATAACAGTTATAACAATGCTACCATCCATATACAATAAAGTTTTAATATGGGGTGAGGAAAGGGGGAGGAGGTTGGGTATATGAGAGTCTCTAGTATTCTCTGTGTGACTTTGCTGTGACCTAAAACTTCTTTGAAAATTAAATGAAAATTTGGGAGACATTGGGGAGTGAGTGGGGGATGGTACCATGGTACAGACGGAACACCAAATAATGCAGTGATAAAAGGAAAAATGTCAAAAAAAATTTTTTTTTAATTTTTTTGTTTTTTCCCATTTTTGAATATCCCAATCCTTTAATTTTATTTTATTTTTAGTGTTTTTTTTATTTCGATGTATTTTATCTCTTACATTTAAACTTATCAGTTTTATTTCATTTTCCTATTAATTGTATTTGGCTATCCAGTGGGCTTTATCTTTAAGGAAGCTTTGGATCACAGAAAGGTTACAATGGGGGTGGGAGAGGATCATTGGTGGGGTGTGTCAGGGATGGGGATTTCATGGGAGGAAGTTCACCTGAATATACATAAAAGGTATATAAATTGTTTAAATGATCAAGGGGTGGGGCATGGTCACAGTGGGTGGAGAATCACTCGATAAATGAGAGAATACTGAATTCCAAGCCTGGAGAGCTCTGACACATTATCCAAGGGAACAGCAACAGTCCCCAAAGTGCAGGGGCAGTGTCTGGCTATGGAGGATGGTCCACTGATGGGTTCTTATTATTGATGACTAGCCTTATGAGTCTTTGCTCTTGAAATTGAAACTTAGTCTATTGTTATGGGTTGCCTAAGGATTGCCACTGGAGAGCCTCCTTGTTGCTCAAATTTGGCCTCTCTCTAAGTCAAACTCAGCATATGAATGCATTACCTTCCCTGCCAGCGTGGGACATGACTCCCGGGGATGAGTTTCCCTGGCAGTGAGGGATTAATACCAAGTGCCAACTGGCAATATGACTGGAAAAAGACCTTGAATAAAAGGGGGAAAAAGTAAAGACAAATGAGTTCATATGGCTAAGAGACTTCAAAGAGAGTCGGGATGTCATCCCAGAAGTAACGCTTACGCACACCTCAGTAGGATCTCGTAGAACACCAAAGTGGATATCACCCCAGAGGGTCTCCTGAGGGCCCTGGAGACACTAACGTCCATAGGGACATTATAATATAAGGGGGAATCTCGGTGGAGCTACAACTCCTACTCTACAGCTCAATGGACTCACCCAAGACACCTGGCAGGGAGATGATGATGGACAACAACCATCCCAGGGAATGGAGAGAGTCTGCAGATGGAGGCAGTATAATCCCATCCATCTTATCCATGGGATATAAGCCCCTCTCACTTGGAGGTGGAATGGACATCACCATCCCAGACTCTTCAGGACTGGGGGAAGATCTATGGACTAGAGTGGACTTACTGGTATTCTCTTGTAGACATATTGTGATTCAAGCAATGGAAGAAATTACAACATTGATGTGGAGCAAGTTGCCTCTGGATGCTTTCGGGGCCAGGAGAGGGAAAAGCAGTTGTAATACAGGGGCTTTTTTGGGACTTGGGAATTATCCTGAGTGACATTACAATGACAGATATAGGCCATTTTACATCAGCATATAACATACAGAACTGCGTGGGAGAGAGTGTGATCTACAATGTGAAATATGGCCATGCTTAATGGAAAAGCACCAGGATCTGTATATCCATTGCAGGTGATGTGCCACACTAATGAAAGATGTTTATGTGGGAGGTTGTGGGAGGTGTGGGAGGTGGGGAACATGGGAATCCCTATAATTTTTGTGTAACATTTATATAATCTAAGTATCTTTTAAAATATATTTTTTAAATCATTAAAAAAAAATGGGATTGTGGCTGAAAAGATAGTCTAGTGATGTGTTAATTGAAAGAAAGCTAGAGAATAATCTAGTGACTGAATAACATAGTCAACTCAGAGGTAGATGAGAATTGTGGTTTATTGTACAAATTTAAAAAAGCCTTTCTCTGAACTAGAACAAATGTATATCACTATTGCATATCAGCATGCATGGAAAAACACAATTAATGTAACCTATGGACTATAGTTAACAGCAACACTGTAATATTCTTGCTACAATGCCGTAGATGTAATGTGTTAATAATAGGGGGTATAGAAAAACTTTACCCAATGTATAGTATAGAACAAACAGTGGTAATAGCCTGATAATATTATCTCATAATCTGTAACAAATACTCTACAACAATATAGTGTTTTAGAGGGGTGTTGTATGGGAATTACACACATGTACATGATTGTTTCATAATTTTACAACTTCTCTAATATAATATATTTTAAAAAGATGAAAAAAATATAGGGGATACCAATATGTCCCACCCCCTAATGCTCCCACACTTTCCCACATTAAGAATATGCTTCATTAGTGTAGTACATTTGTTACAATTGATGAACACATATTGGAGCATTGTTACTAAGCATGGATTATAATTTACATTATAGTTTACACTCTCTCCCGCAAAATTTTGTAAATTATGACAAGATATATAATGGCCCATATCTGTCATTGCAAAGTCATCCAGGACAATTCCAGTGTCCTGAAAATGCCCCCATATTATGCCTGTTTTTCCCCCTTTCCTCTCCTCAGAATAACAGTAAATCTACTCTAGTGCATTACTCATTCCCCAATCCTGCGGATTCTGGGCTGGTGATGCCTACTCCACCTCTAACTGAGAGGGGGCTTCAATCCCATGGTGCAAATGGATGGGACTATTTTGCTTACATTGCATACTCTCTCTCTTTCTTTGGATGGTTGTTGTCCATCATCATACCCTTGTTAGTTTTCTCGGGTAAGTCCAATGAACTAGAGAATTGGTGTTGCAACTCTGTTGAGACTCAGGGCCCAAATGGCACATAGACAGCCCAAAGATTTAAGTCTCT
This sequence comes from Tolypeutes matacus, assembly GCA_026826555.1. NCBI lineage: Eukaryota > Metazoa > Chordata > Mammalia > Cingulata > Chlamyphoridae > Tolypeutes > Tolypeutes matacus. The sequence continues at coordinate 791,843 of JAKSZT010015808.1, read as the reverse complement.
TAGACATATACCTATCAACTCTAGTACCAACCAGTGTCCTCTTAATGCCATTTAACTCTTTAGCCATGATATTGTTCATCTCCCTGACTTGATTTGGGAGATTTGTATGGACATCATTAATTAGTTGTTTCAATTCAGTATCTCATCTGGAGCTTTGAGTTGTTCCTTGACATAAGCCATTTCATCATATTTTCTTAGTATGGCTTGTAATTTTTTGCCAATTTCTAGGTATCTGATTATAATGGTGAGGTTAATGTGGTGCTCAGTTTCTCTCTTGCCTAGGAGATTAGGATTGAATGTCTGTGTAACCACTTTTCTGTGATTCTTATTTCACCTTGTTCTAGGTCTTTAGGATTACCTTTGTTTATCTTCTCAAACCAGAGACTCAGTATTGGTGTGGCAGACCAGTTGCCAAAGGCCTTGCTGAGTGGGGCAAGAAATGCACTCCAAAGCTCCTTTTATTTAATTTTTCATCTTTGCATGCTCTTTCCTGGTCTGTCAGCAGATGGCGCTCTTCAGAATTCCTCTCTGCCTAAATCTAGGGTGGAATGTGTTCAAGGAAACTCTACCTGTGTGGACTGTGCAGAATAAATGTCCAATAGAATTCACTATCCCTGTGGGCAAAACTGTGCCAAACCTGGCAAATCAAATTTGCTAGAAGCTGCTCTTATCCCTTGGCTGGGTGCAGCTTCCCTTTTCCCAGTGAGTAAATATTCTTCCACTCCACTCCTCACTGTGTTATCAGCAACTATCCGTATCTATTGGGAAGCTGTTTTAGAAGGCAGGTTATCTTTAGTTCCCTTCTAGTTCCCAGGGAAATTAATGTCATGTCCCAAACCAGTCTGGAAGTGTACAACTCAAAGGACTCGGCCCACCAGTTCACTGACTAAAATATGAATTGGCTTTAGGTTGGGTCTTTCTCCCTCCCCTTTCATTGGAAAGTAGTCACCTATGACATCCTCAGTCTGCAGCCACTGGCCACAGACTAGATGACCCAGGTTTATCTGCTCTTAGCATTGATTGGCAGCTGAGCTACAGGATCTGCAGCTGAAGCTTTACTTTACTCATGGATCATCCACACCAAGTCTCCTTTTCTTTGACCCTCTGTCATCTAAGTGGTGTCCAGTATCTCCTGGTGTTCTTAAGCCCAAGAACAGTTTTCTGGATAGTCTCTGCCTGTCCTCTATTTTTATGGGACAGAAGAGTGTCCTGTGCATCCCTAATTCTCCATCATTTTTGAAGTCCCACTATTGATTTTTGCATGTTTTTCTTCTATCCTAATACTTTGCTAAATTCATTTCCTACTTCCCGGAACTTCATTGTAGATTTTTCAAGATTTTCTGTATATAGGATCATGGTACCTGTAAAAACGGGAAGTTTTACTTCTTCCTTTCCAACTTTGAACATTTTTATTTCTTTTTCTTACCTAATTGATTTGGCAAGAACATCCAGTACAATGTTGAATAACGGTATGAAAGCCGACATCCTTGTCTTCTTTCTGATCTTATAGGGCAAGGTTTTATCTTTACACCATTAAGGTGGATGATAGCTGTGGGGTTTTCACATATATTCTATGTGGTTGAGAACATTTCCTTTTATTTCTATTGCTCTAAGTTTTTTTATTCAGCAAATGGTGCTGAAATTTCTCAATTGCCTTTTCTGTATCAATTGAGATAATCAAGTGGTTTTTCCTTTATTCTGTTAGTGTTGTGTATTATGTTAATAATTATCTTATGTTGAACCACACTTGCATACCATGGTAAATCCAACATGAATACAGTGTATAATTCTTTTTATATGCTTCTGGATTCTGTTTGCTAATGTTTCCTTGAGGATTTTTGCATTTGTACTCATATATTTGTCTATAGTTACTTTTCTTGTGTTATCTTCATCTGGCTTTGATATGAGGGTGAAGTTGGTATCTGTCTTAGTTTGTAAAGGGCTATCAATGCAAAGTACAAATGTCAGCTACTGGTGATCCTAGTGTCCTGCTTCCTTTCTCTGTACCTCTGTTTATATCAGACCTCAGCATGAGAGCAGGCACTGAAACTGAGTCATGCTTCACTGAGAAAGACCAAACAAAAATGCCCCCCACAGTAATGGATTAGGTAAAAAAAAAAACAACTAATATTTTTATTTTTGGGGATACATAAAATAACTTCACACTTTCACAATAGTATAGAATTAATTAACGAGTGTTCCCTCCTATTCAGTTTTTGTAAGTCTTTGAGCAGAATTGGAGTTAAATCTGCTGGAAAATTTGGTAGAATTGCCCTTGAAACTATGTGGTCCTGGACTTTTCAAGGATGAGAGATTTTTGGTTACTGATTAAAACTCTACTAGTAATTGGTTTGTTGATATCTGATGTTCCTGCTTGGATTAATCCAGGTAGTTGTATGTTTCTAAGAACTTTGTCCATTTCATCTTGGAAGTCTGATTTATTGGAATACAGAAGTTCATAGTATCTCTTAATGACATTTTAATTCTCTGGGGTAAATAGTAATACCCACCTTTCATTTTGATTTTATTTATTTGGATCTTTTTATTTTTTCTCTGTCAGTCTAGCTAAAAGTTAGTTAATTTTATTGATCTTTTCAAGGAACCAAGTTTTGGCTTGGTTGAATCTGTCTTTTTTTTTTTTTTATTTTATTCATTAATCTCTGCTGATTTCTTTTTAAAATTTCTATTTCTTTACTAAAACTGTCATATTAGTCATTTATTGTTTTCCTGCTATGCTTTATATCATCTCTGTAATTTCCTGTGTATTTTTTTTTTTTTAGAGAAATTCATGAACTGATTTTTATTTATTCATACTGTTTGAAGCACTCTACTTCGTATGGTGTCTTATTTACTCTCTTCTACAAATTTTGTAAAATGTAGTCTGGTACTACATATAAGTTTTCATCTCCATATTTGGAAAGCATATCCACAGAATGTCTTCACACTTATTTAATATCTCCCTGCTTCTTCTCTTTCACCTTTTCCAATATCTATGAAGCTACTTTCTGTCATTCATTTACAAAGCATGTATTTATTCAGTTTCTTTTTCATATATACATTTTTATTTTTAAAGATACTTATTTTTTTTTCTTTTTTTTTATTATGGGTAAAAATCAAAATTCTCACAATACATACAAACATTTGCAAAATGATATATAAATATATATGCATATATGTGTATTTGCTTACAAAAATGTTATTTATATATAGATATATACATATATTTTAAGAGGTGCTTAGATTACCAAAAATATTACACGGAACCCACTGGGATTCCCATGTTGCCCACCTCCCACACCTCCCACCACATCCCACACAAACATCTCCCACAGTGTTGCCCACCAACCTCAATGAACTTACACATCCTGGAGCCCCGCCACCAACCACAGACCACAGTTCACACTGTAGACCACACTCTCTCCCACTCAGCTCTGAGAGGTGTGTGCTGATCCAAAATGGCCTACATCCATTGCCACAACAGTACTCAGGACAACCTCCAACTCCCAAAGAAGCCCCTCTATTTCAACTGCTCATCCCCTCCCTACCCAAAAACTGTCAAGTGGCCACTGGCCCCACCATGTTGATATAATTTCTTGCATTGCAAGAATCACCATATGTGAGCAAGAGAATACCATCAAGTCCACTCTAGTCCATAGTTCTTCCCCCAATCCAGAGGCAACTGGGATGGTGATGTCCACTCCAACTCCAAGTGAGAGAGGGCTTATATCCCATGGATATGGTGGGTGGGATGATCCTGCCTGAAGATGCAGGCCCTCTCCATTCCCTGGGATGGCCATTTCCCATCGTTTTCTCCTCACCAGGTGACTTGGATGAGTCCATTGAGCTGTAGGGTAGGAGTTGCAGCTCCACCTAGATTTCATGCACACCTGGCACATAGGTAGGCGGGAGGCTCCAGTCTCTGGAAGTATACCTAAGAAACTCCAGCATCACATGTAGGTTTGAATAGAAGGGACTGGTGAACCATGTGCAGGGAGGACTTATTTGAGTCTAATTCTGTCACTCTCAGGAGCACAGAGTCCAAAATAGAACCCACTGATAAGGCATCAGTCTCTGGGGCTATCCCCCCTTATACAGGACCAGGGTGTCTCTGGAGCTCTCAGGAACCCCACTGAGTGGGGTGATAGGCACTTAGATGTTCTATGAGCTCCTACTGAGGTGTGCGTAAGAGTTACCTCTGGGATGACCTCGCGACTCTCTTTGAAGTCTCTTAGCCACTTGAACTCATTTGTCTTTACCATTTCCCCCTTTTATTCAAGGTCTTTTTCCAGTTGTGTTGCCAGTTGGCACTTGGGAAAAGTTTTCAATTAGCAATAATCGTGCCTCGGATAAACCTCATTGGCTACGATACTGCCACTGCAAAAAGCTGCCAGTTGGTACTTGGTATTAATCCCTCATTGCCAGGGAGGCTCATCCCCGGGAGTCATGTCCCATGTTGGGGGGAAGGTAATGCAATCATATGCTGAGTTTGGCTTAGAGAGAGGCCACATTTGAGGAACAAGGAGGCTCTCAGGTGGCAACCCTTAGGCACCCCACAACTGCAGGCTAAATCTCATTTACAAGAGCGAAGACTCACAACGGTAGTCATCAATAAAAAAAAAAAAAAACATCAGTGGGTCATCCTATTTTGACAAGCACTGTCCCTACACTCAGAGGACTATTGCTGCTCCCTTGGAGATTGTGGCAGAGCTCTCCAGGCTAGGAATTCAGATTCCCTCATTTATTGTGTGATTATCCACCCATCGTGACCCTGCCCCATCCCCCGATCCTTTGAATGATTTTGTATATCTTTCATGTATATTCGTTTGAACCAATTCCCAAGAAACCCCCCCACAGACACTCTCACCCCAATAGTCCCCCACAGTACCCATTGTAACCCTTCTGTGATCCAAATCCTCCATGAACATTTAGTCCATAAAATAATCAAATACACTTACTAGGAAAAAGAAACAAGTGTGATAAGCTTACATGCAAGAGACAAACATAAGGAAACTCAGGGGGAAAAAAAAAGAGAGAAGGAAAAAAAAACAAATAATCAAACAAAGAACAAAACAAAATAAAATATAATTAGTGGATTGGGACATTCAAAAAATGGGCAAAAAAGCAAAGGAAATGCCTTTAAAATATATATATATATTCATTTTTATTTCCTTTCTCTCTTCTTTTTTCCCTTTTTTTCCTTCCCTTTATCACTGTGTTATCGGATGTGTGGTGTGCCATAACACCTTCCTCCTCTCGATCCCCATTGTCTCCCAATTTTTCATTTAATTTTCAAAGAAGTTTTAGGTCACAGCAACGTCACACATGGAGTGCCGGAGACTCCCAGATACCAAACCACCCCCCCTTCCCCACCCCATATTAACTCCCCCTCCTTTTTTTTTTTGGTTGTTAGCATTGTTATAACTGTTATGCAGATAGCAAAATATAGCAACTAAACATTGTCAGTGATTTACAGTATAGTTTACAATTTAGATGATACAGTTTAATAATTTTGATGATATTTACCATGTTCTGTGTCCATTACTGAAAGGTAATGAAAAACCTTCCCCATGACCACCAAACAACCCATTAGATCTTGACTGTTCCCTTCTCCCCAGCCCCCCAGGGCCCATGATACGCCCCTCTCCCAACCCATGGAATGTCAAGATTCACAGTTACATGCCCTGGGGATTTGAACCAGCACTTCCTAATCCACCCACCCCCCAGTGCTGTACCACCAAACCCAGGAACACCACCACTCATCTGCCCCATCCCCCAACATGCAACCACACTCTATCCCTTTACCATAGATTATGTCCTTATGGGAGATGGCTCAAAGCCTGCTCTTCTCTTACTCTCCCCAAGAGCCATTCAGAATTGCAGGATCTTCAGGAATTTGTCACCATTGCCCCTTTCTGAGGTGGGTTGAAACAATGGGCTGTGATGAGGAAAGCAGCAATGTAAATTCATTAATGAAATCCAATGCCCACCCCTCTTCTTCAGAAGGAGTATTTTTAATTCCCTTTCTGTGATCAGCAGTCTGGACAGAGTCTGGACCCCACAATGGCCTTCTGGAGAGTAAGGAATGGGTGCTGTTAGCCACCACATGGAGATATTAATTTATTGTTCTTTACAATAATTTTTTATCAGCATCTTCATCCCACTGTTTGGATACTGTGCAGTGTTTTCCTGGCTCTGTAGTTTTATAATAGTGTTTTCAGACAGATCCTGCCTGTTTAATAGTTATTATGGTGGAAAGATTGAGTCTTGGAACTCTCTACTTCAACATCTTCCATCAGGCCAATGCTTTTGTTGCAATTCTTGACACATGGGAGATACTTATAGGAATATTCAACTAGTAAATGCAGAAGTGGAGCAGTTGAATTCAGTATTTGACCACCTAAAGTGAGCAGGTGAATTCCAGGTGGAGAAACAGAAAGTATACCTAACTTTGAACCCAAACTGGATGATAGCCTGGGCTCTCAGCATGTGCTACACAGACAAAGACCTGCAGGATCAATGTCAGCTCTAGGTCTGTTAAAAATGTCTAATTTCTGTATTAGAATTATATACTTTTTAGAGTTCCTGAGACAATAATACAGTATTATATTAACCAGGTGCATTCAGGGAAAAATACAATAAATGTAATATATTGACTATAGTTAGTAGTAATGTTTTGATGATGCTCTGCCATAGTTTTTAACTATTGTTTCTCAAAAATGCAAGGTGTTTTGGTGTGGTAATATATGGGAGGCCTTTGATGATAATATGTTTGTTTTGTGAGTTCAAAACTTACACTTTACAATTTTTGTTTATTGATGTTCATATATTAATGATAAATGTCAATTAAAAAAATAAAATTTCAGAATTTCTGGAACACCTGCTGTGACAGTTTGAAATTATTTCATGAATGCTAAGAAGAGAAATATTATGTTTTAAACTAATCCAATTCTTTGGGTGTGATAACTGATTGCATTACATTCAGTTCAGGGGCCTTTGATTACATTTATTGAGTTTGCATTAGGCTTTTGATTGGATTATGTCAGTGAAACATGACTCAGGTTGAGTCTCCAATGCTCACAATGACAAACACCCCCCAAAAAATGGGAGATGGCATATTTGATTGTGTAAAGTGTGAGAGAGGATTGCTTAAGGCCCCAATAGGCTGGGTCAAGTGGTGATGATGACCCCAAAGGGAAAGGAGAGATACAGCAGAGATCAGTGGCTAACTTGCTTCACCACGTGGCAACCCATCAGGATCAATATTAGCTGACTTTGGTGAGAAAGCATCTCTCACAGTGCTTCAGTTTGGACTTTACTACAAATGAATCCCCTAAATAAAAGCCATCTTAGTTCTGGGACTTTGCATCAGCAGTCCTTTGGCAAACTAAAGCAGGATTTGGTACCAGGAGAGCTGGGTTGTGCTGGTGCATTTACCAAAATTGTTGGGCCAGTTTTATAAGTGGGTAAAAGGTATTTTTGGAGGAATTGTAAAATCTTGAGAGAAAAGGCCTAGATTGCTTTGAAGTGAGTGATGGTAGGAATATGGACCTGAAGTCATTTCCAGTGAGGTCTGTGAAGAAAAGGTTGAAACTGTTATTGGAAAATAGATGAAAGGAAATCCTTGTTTTGACATTGCAGAGAACATAGCAAGATTGATGACTGATATTAGATGGAAGGCAGAATTTGAAAATGATGAGCTTGGACATTTAGCTGAGGAGATTTCCAAACTAAATAAGGAGAACATGGCCTTGGTTTCTCCTGGCAGCTTATAGCAAAATGTGAGAGGGAAGAGATATGTTGTTTATTATGCTCCTGGGCACAAATAAACCAGAGACTAATGAATTGGGAAATTTCAAGGTACTAGAAATCAAGCCTCCAGATGATATTGCCCCATGTGAGAAATTAACTAAACTTAGAACTTGTAAGTCTGGATTGGAAATGCGGTTTTCCTGGAAAGTCTTGTGGGAAGTCTTTTGGCTTTGACACCTATTTCCTGCATGCGAAACAAACAAGATTTTTTGTGAGATATGTATGTATGAAACAAATTTCAGCCTGGACTAAGGATGGGAGGGGAGAGAATGAGGGAAAATGGCCTCCAGAGGAAGATCATGCAACCTGAGGTCTGGAATTAAGACATCACCTCGGGTCAAGAGGGGGTTCCCACCCAGGTGTATTGGAAAGGTGAGTTTGCCCAAGTATTTGAAGTTATTGGATGGATGTTCCAGCCTATTGTTCATGGACTGTTTCACTGCCCCAAGATACAGAGAGGGTGGAGTGCATTCCCCAGTGATTGTGAGTGCATTCCCCAGTGATTATGAAGTTTGGTCACCCCCAGACTTTGCTGAATGGGGACAGGCTATTTTCCATAGGTTGGGGAGAGTTAGTTTGCTACCCTACTGCTCCCATTGGGGATTGCCTGTTCCCCATAGGTTAGACAAGTTAGTCTAACAACCCACTTTTCTTAGGGGTTTGGGCCTGTATGCCAGAGATTAGGGAAAAGCTGCTGCCACCTCACTGTATTAAGGAGGTTAAGACTTTCCCCCAGAGTTTGTGGAAAAATTGTCCATTGTCCCAGTGTTCTTAGATGGTGAAGCATAGAGCTCAGTCACCACCCAGATGCTTGAAGATGGTGGAACCAAAAGTATGGCCATTGGGTAAGTGCATGAATAGGGTGGGCCCACATGTGGCCCTGAGAAGAAGATAGCTTTGTTTTAAGAATATCTCTCAGACATTTAAATCTAATGATACATGCTCTGCAGATTTTGGAAGTGTTGGGGAATCCTGCCTCTATTTCCCTCCCACATTCTCATTATAGTAATTCAAATATTTTTCTTATGTATACCTTTCCTTTATGCATGGGAAACAGATAACATATTTTCTAAATTTCAGGGGTCTACAGTGAGAGTGTCCTTTTGACCTAAGGCAAACTATTCCTTTAATTGATTTTGATATGCTTTTATATTAGCATTGCTACTGAAATGAGTTAAGTTTTTTTGGAATATAAGACATGTCTTTTCTGATTTCAAAAGGTGGAGCATGGAATTTTGAAATTATTTTATGAATCCCAAGAAGAAAAAGATTATGTTTGTAAACTAATCTCTTCCTCTGGCTGTGATACACTTTGATTGCATTAGTTCAGTTAAAGGGACTTTGATTAGATTACTTGATAAGATTGCTTCAGGGTTTTTGATTGCACTACATCAGTGAGGCATGATTTAGCTTGATTCCACACCCCTTGCTGGGTCTGACATAAACAGGTTTATACAGACAGACCCACACAGAAAAATGGGTGATTCTCAATGGTTATGTTCCCTTACAATCGTCCAGTTTTAAAGACTTTCATCTTACTTGAAAGAAATCTAACACCCATTGAGAAGTAATTACCCTTTCTTTCTGCCCCCAAAATGGAACCTGCAATCTAATTATTTCTCTATGCATATTTTCTGACATTTTCTCTTTAGTACAATAAGGATTAAGTTTAATATCCTAAATCTAGAACAATTTTTTGCTCTGTTACTCACTTTATTCCTATACTCTTCTGTCAACAACCCCACCTTTATGGAGTACTTGACAAAAATGATATATACATATGTTATGAATCAAATATACAGATTAATCATTTTATGTCATGCATTTGTACTTTAGATCCAGTGGCAAGTAAAATGTGGAGATACCAACCAAACATACAATACTACATACATTTTTATATAACCCATATTATTACACTAAAATGATCTTAATTTCCTTATGAGATTCAATATATTGTCTATCATCCTTCTGATAGCTGGAAAATGTGTGAATTGAAATTTCTTCACTTATGTAGTACTGAAAAGTCTAAAGCAAATTTAGCTGGTTTTCAATTAATCTGATTTTAGCTCATTCTTTGTGATTAGTTCCCTGAAGGATACTACCTAGACCTTCTCAGATTTGCTTACAGGAAAAAGATAATATCTCAAAGCAAAGCCAAACAGAATGGTGTCAGGAGCTCCTTATGACACAAGAAATCTGTAAATATTCATAGAGACAAAATATTTGATATCCTTTAGTGGTCAAATGAGAAAGCAGCCATGAAGAGCTTGCACCTGTACAGCAATTACTAAACTGGTTTATTAGCTGCTGAAACTAAAGAAAAGTTGAATGTGCTTGACACAATGAAAGACTGAGAAATGGACATACTCATCTCCCAAGTACCCTGGAAGATCTAATGTCATCACTTATTTTTTATTTTTTTTCTTCTCCTCTATGCCTCTCTTTCTGCCAAAAATCCATAAATCCCATTCACAATTTGAACTGGTTTGAGGAAGTTTCCCCCAGCTCCTTGCTTATGCTCTCAACTTCTCACTGAGACATGTGCTTCGCCTTGTGGCACAAAATTGGGCTGGCTCTTCTAGTGGAGATAACTATACTTACAGGAACACTTCCTTTCTATATAAAGAATTCTGTATAACATTACAAATGTGAATGGTCTGTTAGTTAGG
>JAKSZT010015808.1:737455-781355 GCA_026826555.1 Tolypeutes matacus | reverse complement strand
AGTTAGGAACTTTTGTTTATCTGGGCATGTGTTAAACTTTTCCTCATTTTTTTTTTGAGGTACCAGGGCCAGGGATTGAACCCTCATACGTGGGAAGTGGTGCTCAACCACAGAGCCACATCAACAACCCTGCGTTGTTTTTTTCACTTGTTTTATTTGTTGTTTGTTTTTGTTTTCTCTAGGAAGCATTGGGAATCAAAACAAGGACCTCCAATGTGGGAATCAGGAGCTCAACCACTTCCACCACATCCACTCCCTCTTCCTCATTTTCTAAAAGCAGTTTTACTGAGATACATTCAGATACCATACAATCTATCCAAAGTGTATTATCAATGGCATTTAATATAGTGACAATGTTGTGCATTCATCACCACATAAAAAAATTTAGAACAGGACAGGCACAAATATATGGTTGTTAAACAATACACTCTTAAATAACCATTGGGTCAAGGAGGGAATTCCAAAAGAAATAAGTAATTAACTTGAAATAAATGAAAATGAAAACAAAACATATCAAAACCTATGGGATGCAGGAAAAGCAGTGCTAAGAGGGAAATTTATACCCATAAATGTGTATATAAAAAAAGGAGAAAGAGATAAAATAAAAGACCTATCTGCACAACTGGAGGAACTAGAAAATGAACAACAAACGAATTCCATACAATGCAGAATGAAGGAAATAAAAAGGATTACAGCAAAACTAAATGAAATGGAAGGAAAAAAAAAAAAACACTAAAAAAACAAAGCCAAATACTGGTTTTTTGAGAAGATTAATAAAGTTGACAAACCCTTAGCTAGGCCAACAAAGGAAAAATAAAATATGCAAATTAATAAAATAGCAAGTGAGAGAGGGGATAGCAACACTGATCCCACAGAAGCAAAGAGTATCATAAGAGGATACTTTGAAAAATTGTTTGCAACAAGATGGATAACTTAGATGAAATGGACAGATTTCTAAAAACACACAAGCAACCTATATTGATAGAAGAAATTGTTAAATTCAACAGACTAGTCACAAATAATGAGATTGAATTAATCATCATAAACCATCAAGAAAAATCAGGACCAGATGGCATCACTAGTGAATTCTACTAATCATTCTGGACAGAACTAACACCAATCCTGTTTAAATTTTCCAAAAATAGAAGTGGAGGGAACATGACTTAACTCTATGATTCCAACATCATCCTACTACAAAAGACACATAAAGATGTCACAATAAAATAAAACTACCGAAAAATCTCTCTAATTAAACTAGATGCTAAAATCCTCAACAAAATATTTGCTAATCATATTCAACAACACATAAAATGAATTATACATCATGAACAAATGGATTTTCTGCCTAGTATGCAAAGATGATTCAGCATAAGAAAATCAATCAATGTAATACACCATTTTAACAGATTGAATGAAAAAAAATCACATCATCTATTTATTCAGAAAACACATTTAACAAAATACAGCATCTTTTATTTAAAAAAAAACATTTCAAAAGATAGGATTAGAAGGAAACTTCCTCAATATGATAAAGTGTATATATGAAAAACTGATAGCTAACGTCATACTCAATGGTGAAATGTTAAAAACTTGGAACAAAAGAAAGATGCCCACTGCCACTGGTCTATTTAACATTGTGTTAGAAGTACTTGCTCAAGTACCTAGGAAAAAAATAAAAGGCTTTTAAATTGGAAAGGAATAATTAAAAATTTCAGGATTTGCAGTTTATTTGATATTATACATAAAAAGCTCCAAAAAACTACGTTTCTCAATTTGATAAGCAACTTCAGTAAAGTGGCAGGATATAAGATCAACGCGTAAAAGAACAGTAAGATATCTGTAAACTAATAATGAGTAGTCTTAGGAGGGAATCAAGAAAAAATTCCATTTACAATAGCAACTGAAAGAATCAAATATTTAAATATAAAATTAAATAAAAATGTAAAAGACTTGTATACACAAGATTGTTAAAGAAAATCAAAGACCTAAATAAATGGAAGACTATTCCATGTTCATGGTTTTGAATACTAAACCTCATTAAGAAGTCCTACCCAAATTGATTTACAGATTTAATGCAATCCCTATAAAAATCACATTTTTAATGACCTAGAAAAGCCAATTATGAAATCTGTTTGGAAATGCAAGGGGCATTGAATAGACAAAACATTGAAAAATAATATGGAATTTGGAGGAATCACACGTCTTGATTTTAAAGTATACTACAAACCTACAGTGGTCCAAACTGTGTGGTATTGGCACCAGTATACACATACTGACCAATGGAACAAAATTGTGGGAAAATTCTTTTGGTGAATATGGCAGGGGAAGATCACTGGTGCAAGGTTAAATTCATGGGGGAAAGTGTGGGAAAGGGTGCACCTGCATCATGTGTGCATCTTTGCATAGGGTGTAATCTCAGTGGATGGTATATGAGAATCCCCTATATTTTCTATATGACATTTTTGTATCTTAAAGCTTATTGGAAAATAAAGTGAAAAAAAAATACTATGGGGGACCATGCAGAAGAAATGCTCAATATTCATAAAAAAAAATAACAGAACTTAGTGAGATGACAGGCACAATGCAAAAAATAATTTTTATATTTTTAAACATTTTATTATTATTTAGTGTTGGCTTTGTGATGGAGATAATTTGTAATACAGGTGTGATGGAACTGCGGTAGGGGAGGATCACTGGCCTGGGGTATCAGTGGTGCAGGAGATGTGTGGGGAGGAGTGCAACTTGGGGATGCCTTTGTAGAATATGAATGTGCTCATGTGGTCATGGAGTGTTGTTTCAGTGGGTTGAGACCAGCAAAATAACTATCAGAATATTGAATTCCTATCCTGGGGTGTTCTGCTACATTCCTTTATACAGTGGGAATATTTATTCCACCCAACAAGGGACATGACTCCTGGGGATGAGCCTCCCTGGCACAAAGGGATTAATACCAAATGCCAACTAATAATGCATTTGAATAAAGACATAGACCAAAATGGGGAAATATTAAAAACAAATGAGTATTATGGCTAAGAAATTACAAAATGAGTTGGGAGATCATTCCAGAAGTTTAACTTGTACACATCTCAAGAGGATCTGATTTTTATTCCTAATGATTCTAGCTTTAGCCTCATAATGTCCCTCCAGAGACAACCTGAAGCAGCCACTACCAATCAATTACACTTGCCCGATGGGATGAAACTTGCCAAAGGTCTCTTCTTTTAGCAGTAAAGTATGTTGCATAAATTTAGGGAGATATGAATCAATCAGTTACTTCAGACTTCATTCTGGTGGGCCTTTTCATTCACTCAAAGCCACATTTGCTCCTCTTCTATTTGATGGCTGCCATGTTTGTCATGGGTCTTCTGGGCAAAGCCATTCTACTCTTGCTGATCCACTTGGACTCCCGGCTCCACACACTCATGTACATTCTGCCAGCCAGCTCTCCTTGTTTGATTCCCCAAGATGGCTTCTGACTCCCTGAAGGGAGAAAGATTCATATCCTTTGCAGGATGTGGAGCTCAGATATTCTTCCTGATATTGATGGGTGTGTCTGAGTGCATCCTACAGGCCCTCATGTCATATGACCATTATGTGGCTATCTGCCACCCCCTGCAGTATCCTGTGCTCATGAGATGCCAGGTGTGCCTACTTATGTTGGGAGCCTCTTGGCTGGCAGGGGTTCTCAATGCCTCTGTCCATACCTCCATAAACCTCCACTTCCCTTACTGTGCTTCTTGCATTGTGGACTACTTCTTCTGTGAGGTGTCAGTCCTGCTGAAGCTCTCCTGTGCAGACACCTCTGCATATGACCTGGATCTGTCCATCTTGGTGGTGCTAATCCTATTGCTTCCCCTGTCCCTCATCACCACCTCTTACGGCCACGTGTTGGGAGATGTTGTATACATGAGCTCAAAGGAGGCTCACCACAAGGCTTTCAACACCTTCTCCTCACACATCACTGTGGTGGGGCTCTTTTATGGTGCAGCCATGTTCATGTATATGGTACCTGGTGCCTACCACAGCCCTTACCAGGACAATGTGATCTCCCTCTTCTACAATCTCATCACTCCCACACTCAGCTCTCTCATCTACATTCTGAGAAACCAGGAGGTATCGATGGCTTTGGTGACAGCACTCCGCAGACCTGAGATCAGGTCAAAGAGATGACCACACAGGGATTCCAGGGGTGATTCCCAAGGTGTTTCATCACACACATCTGCCCAAAACAAGCATTTGTGGTACAGCTGCTAAAGTCTTATTTCCAATACTAATTGTCTCTCCTGCCCCTTCCTACCCTCTAACTAGTGGGTTCACATTTTCTCCCATTGAATTGTGGAAAGCAAAAGTAAAAGTCCCAATAACTATTTTCAGTATATAATTTCTTTCTTTTTTTTTTTTTTGTTAGAGAAGTTGTGGTTTCCTGAATAATCATGCGTAAATTACCATTCTATTATTAACACCTTGCATTGTTGTGGTATATTTGTAACCATTATAAAAGAATATTTTTATAATTTTATTATTAACTATAATCCATGGTTTAACTTAGGGTTTACTGTTTGTGTAGTGTCATTTCATGTAGTTTTTATAAAAATATATTTTATTGCCATGTATTCAACCTAATAGTTCTCCTTTTAACCACATTCAGTACTATTAATATTCACAGTGCTATGCTACTTTCTCTACCATCCATTACCTAAACATTTCCTTCATTCCAAATAAAAGCTCCCTACATGTTAAGTCATAATTCTCCATTCTCTATATCTATTTACTGGTAAGTTATATTCTAGATTCTGGCTGTATGAATTTGCTATCTGATGATTTCATAACTATGAGATCATACAATAGTTGTTCTTTTGTGTCTGGCTCATTTCACTCAATATGATGTCTTCAAGGTTCATTCATTTTGTTGCATATACCAGAACTTTATTCCTTTTTACAACCGAGTAGTATTCCTTTGTGCATATATAACACATTTTGCTTATCCTTTTACCATTTGATAGACATTTGGGTTGCCTCCATCTTTAGGAAATTGTGACTAATACTGCTTAAGAACATTGGTGTACGAATATCTTTTTTTCCTTACAATGTACTAGTACCATGAATGATAAAACGTGCTTTGTGAAGTTGAGATCTCCCTGTTTTTCAATTAATAATTATGCTAGTAATAACTATTATTTATTGAAGATCTGATAAATGTACGTGATTTCATCCTTAAGGCAGCTTTATGATTTATGTGTAAGAAGAAATAATATACAAAGTGGGAGAGTAACTCACTAATGACCACACTGGACTTGAGCTTATAATCCCCTGATGCCAAAAACAGTCCCTCATTCACTGTGGTATTTTGACTTCTGAAGAGAGGCCTGTTTACTCTATGGGTTAGTATATTTTTATGTGTGGGAAGGAAGTGTTTAGGCCAGGCCACATCTGGTAGACTACAAAGTCTTGAAGATATGAGTCACTGCTTTGAATAGAGATGGTGGTCAAACGTAATAGTACTAATAAAATATTTGTTAAAATTTGCTTTTTAAAAGGTGTTCACTTTTGTCATAGTGGCTGGTCATTTGGTCAATAGCTGCTTTATATTTTGGGCACTGCTGTATTTAATTCAGGATCAACTTAAAAAATTTTAACAACTCTACTGAGGTATAATTGACCTACAATAATTGCACATATTTAAAAT
This sequence comes from Tolypeutes matacus, assembly GCA_026826555.1. Lineage (NCBI taxonomy): Eukaryota > Metazoa > Chordata > Mammalia > Cingulata > Chlamyphoridae > Tolypeutes > Tolypeutes matacus. The sequence goes on along the minus strand of JAKSZT010015808.1, from coordinate 775,669 downwards.
GCAAAACATGAAGTTTTACATTTGTATACACCTGAGAAAAAATTACCACAACAAAAATAGTGAGTATATATACCACTCCCAAAAGTTCCTCATTCCTTTTTGTCATCCCTCCCTCCAACCATCCCCCAAGCAAACTCAGATCTGCTTCCTCTCACCATAGATTACTTTGCATTTTCTATAATTTTGTACAAATGGAGCCATAGAGATCAATAATCTTTTGTGTGACTTCTTAAACTCAGTAAAATTATTGTGATATTCAATGATGTTGCATTTATCCATAGTTCCTTCTATTGTTGAATAGTATCCCATTGTATTGATATACCACATTTGCTCTTAAATCTATTTTGTCTTTCATTGTTTAAAGATGCTCATGTTTTTATTGAAAGCATATCATGCTCCATTCTTTTACCTGTTTATATCTTTATGTTTAAAGTACATTTATTGTAAGCTGCACAAAGCAGGAATTTATTAGCTTATAAGCTTATAGTTTTTAGGCAGAGAAGATGTCAAAATTAAGGCATCACCAGGCAATGCTTTCTCTGCAAAGACTGGCTGCCAGCAATCCTGGACTCTTCTGTCAAATTGCAAGGCACATTGGGACTTCTGATGGTCTCTACTTTCTCTTCCAATTTTCCTTGCTTTCAGCTTTCTTGCTTCCATGGCTTACTATCTTTGTCTGAATTTCATTCTTTTATAAAGGACTCCAATAAGAGGATTAAGAACTACCCTGGGCCTCACCTTTACTGAAGTAACCTAATCAGAAAGTTCTACCCACAATAGATTTACACCCACAGTAATGGATTAGCTGCAAGAACATGATTTTCTGGGGGTATGTACAGTTCCAAACCACCACACTGTTCTTGGCAAGTAGCAGAATGCATATTCTCAATAATGAATAGAACATAAGCAAAAACATAAAGAAAACCAGAAGGTACAATAAACTAGAAATCTCTGAAAAGCAAGGGTGACAACTACACATGAGAAGGCCATTGTCCCAGGCAGTCAAGGTTCACATGAGGGTCAGTGTGTTGCAACTCATCTCTTTGAGAACTATACACTGTTTTGTAGCTCTATTACCTTAAAACTTTGGTTCCTTTTATCTCTTTCAGCAATTCCTTGCATAAGTATGATAGTTCCACTGAAGAAGCCATTCTTTAGCTCTCAAATAACTACTATTAAATTGAAATTACCTTGAGGATCCATGCACCATCCCTGTGGGCTAGCTATAGTTGATTTTCCTTAATTTCAATTAGAGTTCTGTTATATGTTGAATCATGTCATCCACAAAGACATATTCAAGTTTAATCCCTGGTACTGGGGATGGGAAATAATTCATAAATAGGATCTTTAAAAAAAGATTCTAATAAGATGATGCTAAATGAATCAGGGTGGCCATTAATGCCATATGGCTATATCTCTTATAAGCAGAGGAAATTTGGAAACAGAGGAGAAGTAGTAGAAGACAGAAGGAGACAGATGGACACATGACAGGGGTAGAAACTGAGTTATGGTTTGCCAACAAGTCATCACCAGAATGCTCCAGTCCTCAGAAGAAACATGATCCTGTCAAAACCTTGGTTTTGGACTTCTAGGATTCTGAACTTATTTAAAATATGATAGAGACATGATGTGAGCACATTGAAAAATGGCACCTACAGACTTGCTTGACACAGGTTTGCCACAAACTCCCATCTATGTCTCACAGGAAGACAAAATATTTCCATTCATAGTGATCCAGCAGACTCAAGAGAGCTCCTTCTATGGAAAGCCATAGCTGCAGCTCAAACTGGCTCTTCACTTTGGTAGGGAAACTTGGTGGATGAAGGAGATGTTCAAGGTGCTACAGAATGAAGTCATGGTATGTACAGCCCTCTTATCATAGAGTCCAACAATGGCAAAAACACCTCTAAAATACTGGGAAAAGTATAGTTTACCAGGCATTTTCTCTGCTTTCCCCTCGATGCTGTACAGTGTTCTATTAGACTTTAAAATTCCAAAACAATTATTTTCATATAGTTCATGCCGGTTTAATAGTGATTCTGGTGGAGACACTTAATCCTGGAGCTCCCTGCTCGGCCATATTCCCACAATCCTTGGGTCTTTTTTTTTTTTCAATTCAATGTAACAATCTCTGCCTTGGTATTTTGAGCTAAAATTCACATGACATAAAATGAACCATTTTAAAGTTTACAGTTCAGTGGCATGTAGCAATTCACAATGTTGTGCAAACATCACCTTCATTTAGGTACAAAATATTTTCATGATGGCCAAAGGAAATTCCATACCCCTATCCCCATGGTAACCAATAATCTACTTTCTTTTTTCTTAAGTAGATTTATTGAGATATATTCACATACTGTACAATCCATCAAATGTGTACAATCAATGGCTTGTAGTATAACCACAGAGGTGTGCATTCATCAATACAATCAATTTTAGAACACTTTCACTACTCCAAAATGTAAAACCCCACACCCTATAGCAGTTACCTCTCAAGCTCAATATCCTTGCCCAGCCCCACATAACCACTAATCCATTTTTGTCTCTATAGATTTAGTTATATTTTCATTTTACATTAATGGAATAATACAGTAGTTTGTGTCTGCTTTATTTCACTTGGCATAATGTTCTTTAAAAGTTATTATTATTTTTTAATTAGACAATTTGTAGGTTTAGAAAAAAAGTCATTTAAAAATACAGTATTGCCATATGCCCCCTATTGTTCACAATTTGTATTAGGTGGTACCTGTGTAACAATTGATGAAGGAATATTGAAATAGTACTATTAACTATACTCCATATTTTACATTAAGCATAATTTCCCTCCAATATACTGCCTCTATTAGTCAGCCAAAGGGGTGTTGCTACAAAATACCAAAAAAACCCATTGGCTTTTATATAGGTCATTTATTTGGGGTAGAAGTTTACAGTTACCAGGCCATAAAGTGTAAGTTACTTTCCTCACCAAAGTCTGTTACAATGCATTGGAGCTAAATGGCTGTCAATATTCAGCCTTCCTCTTCCTCTTAAGGCTTTGTGTTCCCAGCTTCTTCCAATATCAGTGGTAGGCCGGGATAATTCTCATCTCCCCTGGGGATCATTTCTCTCTGGAATCAGCTGCTTTGTTCTCTCCACAAGATCAGCCATAGACTGTCAGTTTCTCTAGGCTTTGTCTCTCTCCCCAGGGCTCAAATCTCTGGGCTCAGCTGCTCTGCTTGCTCTACAAGGCTAGCAGTGAGCAATCAGGCAAAGAGCACATCTCTCTTCCTGGGGTCTCTTTTGTGTCTGTGGAGCTGCCTCTATTCCTCTGTGTTCTCCTATGTGTTTACTTCCCTGGCTCCAGCTCAAAACTCCAGCCTCCCTTCTCTGTAGTGTAGTCTCTCTTTGAGTCCCCACACACCAAGGGGGTGAGGATGCAATATTCTACTGACATGGCCCAATCAAAGCCTTAATCATTATTTAAACAAGTAAAAGTAAAACAATTGTATCCAATATAATATAATATGCCTGGAGGGCAGACCAGTTTACAAACATAACGCAATGTCTATTTTTGGAATTGATAAACTATATCAAACTAGCATACCACCCTATTATTAACAACTTGAAATAGTGTCATACATTTGTTATAATTTGTGAAAGTACATTCTTATACTTGTAATATTGATCCTAGTCCATTGTCCACATCAGGTTTCACTGTGTTAAACAGTCCCATGTTTTAACTTCTAACTTTCATTCTGGTAACATACATGATCCAAAAACTTACCCTTTTGTTCACATTCACCTACATAGTTTAGCACTGTTAGTTACACCTACAATAATGTGCTGCCATCACCAACATCCATTTCCAAACCTTTACACACAACCTGAATACAGATTCTTTACAAATTAGACAATACCTCCCTATTCTCTACCCCAATCTATGCCCTGAATACCTGCATTCCTAGATTCTATCTCTGTGAGTTTGCTTATTACAATTCCTATTTATGAAATTATACAGTATTTGTTCTTTGGTGCCTGGCTTATTTCACTCAGTATAATGTCCTCAAAGTTCATCTATGTTGTCTCATGCATTAGGACTTCACTCCTTTTTACAGGTGAATAATATTCCATCATATGTATATACCACATTTTGCTTATCCATTCATCAGCTGATGAGCATTTTGCTTCTATCTTTTGGCAATTGGAAATAATGCTGCTATGAACATTGCTGTGCAAATATTTGTTCTAATTCATGCTTTCAATTTTTTGGATATATGCCTAGTAGTGAGGTTGCTTGGTCATATGGTATTTCTATACTTAGCTTTCTGAGGAACTGCCAAATTGTCTTCCACCATGGCTGTACCATTTTACAATCCCACCAGCAATGAAGGAGTGTTCTTTTTTCTCCACACCCTCTCCAACATTTGTAATTTTCTGTATATTTTTTAAGTCATAGCTTTCCTAGTGGGTATTAAATGATATCTTATTGTGGTTTTAAATTGCATTTCCCTAATAGTTAATAGTTAATGATGTTCAGCACCGTTTCATGTATATCTTTATAGCCATTTGTATATCTTCTTTAGAGAAAAGTCTACTTATATCTTTTCCCATTTTTAAAAATTGGATTGTCATTTAGCTGTTGAGTTGTAGGATTCTCTTATATATTCTGAATATTAAGCCATTATCGGGTATGTGATTTCAAAATATTTTCTCCCATTGAGCAGATTTTGTCTTCACCCTTTGTGACAAGTCCTTTGATGCACAAAAGTTTTTAATTTTGAGCAGGTCCCATTTTTTAATTTATTTCTTTTGTTCCTTGTGCTTTGGGTGCAAATTCTAAGAAACCATTGACAAACAAGAGATTCTGAGGATGCTTCGCTGCATTTACTCCTAGGAGTTTTATAGTCTTGGCTCTCATATTAAGGTCTTTGATCCATTTTGAGATAATTTTTGGATAAAATGTGAGATAGGGACCACTTTGCTTATTTTGCATATGGAGATCCCATTCTCCCAGCACCATTTTCTGAAAAGGTTATTCTTTTCTGATTGTGTGGGCTTGGCAGCCTTGTCAAAAATTAATTGACCATACATGTGAGGGTCTATTTCTGAACTCCCAGTTGAATTCCATTATATATATATATATATGCCAATACCATTAGGTTTTTGCCACTGTAGATTTGTAATATGCTTTAAAGTCAGGAAGTGAGAATCCTCCAACATTTTCTTTTTCAAGATATTTCTGCCCATTTTCCCTTCAAAACAAATTTCATAATTGGCTTTTAGATTTCTGCAAAGTAGGCTGTTAGAATTTTTTAACCCTGGGAATATCTTTATAAAGATTTTAACTAATACTTGTTCACTGTAAAAAATTTCAAATAAAATAGAGAATGTTAGCACCCTTCCCTTTAACCACTGTTAATAGTGATTTCAGACTTTTTCTAGGCACAAAACATGAATATTATGTTTGCTGCTTTGGTTGATTTCCACTAGAAGCATGTGTGAACAACACAAAGGCCATCTGTGAGATGAAATGTCCAGTGATGTGAGAAATGTCCTAGAGGAGACTCTCTTGAGTTATTGATGGCTGGTAGCAATAAATTCACTGTAGGAAGATCTCTTGGTGCATTTTGTGAAAACAACTCATACTGTAAAATAATTGCAAAGAAATGCCAGCTTGCTGTGAATCCCAGAATCAGGAACAGTTCTTCTTGCCTTCTCCATCCTGGCCTGCCTCTCCCAGCATCTCCTTTCTTCTGTCTCCTCTGTCTCCCTAGGGACTAATCAACTTTGATTTCTTCTCAGATATTCCTGCCACAGCTTTTGATTCCTTTTTTTCACTCTGTCATCCACTGACATACAATGTCTTCCCTGCCCTCCTGTCCTAGACATAAGCCTTTGACTTCTTGAGATTTTTTAAAAATCAATTTTTTATGTTTACTATTCATATATGAACATACATAAACAATATATTATTAACCACAATACTCATCCACCACCAAAATCACTGTTATTCATACCCTAAATTATTCTCTAGTTTCCTTATAATTGACATTTACTTCCACATACTACCCCTTTCAGCCACAATCACATTTATAAATCAGTGGTGTTAGTTATACTCAGTATAATGTCTTACTCTCAGCTTTATTCATATCCACACTTTTACAGTTAACCTTATTAATAATGCTACATACAGTTCAATATCATCTCCCATTCTCAACCCATCTTCTCTTTCCTGGTAACCTATAAGAGAGTATTTACATCTGTGAGTTTACTCCCCATTTTTAGTACATATTAGTGAGACCATACAATATTTGTCTTTATGTGTCTGGTTTATTTCACTCAAATTAATATCGTCTAGGTTCATCCATTTTTTCATATGCTTCCCAATTTCATTTCTTCTTACAGCTGAATGGAATTCCATTGTATGCATATACCACATTTTGTTTATCCATTCATTGGTTGATTGACAAATGCTGGTCCAATATTTTAGCAATTGTGCATAATGCTGCTATGAACATTGGTGTGCAAATGTCAGTTTGTTTCCTTGATTTCAAGTCTTCTGAATGTATTCTAGAAATGGGTTTGCTTGATCATAGGGCAGTTTGATATTCAGCTTCTTGTGGAAATGATAAACTGACTTCCACAGAGGCTTCATTCCCACATCATTTATAACTCTTGTCGTTTTCTGCTTTTTAAAATAATGGCTACATTGGCTCCCTCTCATTGTATTTTTAAAAATATTTTGATTATTTTTTTTTAAAAGACACTTAGATTGCATAAATGTTACATAAAAAAGATAAGGGATTCCCATATGCCCCAGACCCAATTGTTCCCACATTTTCCTACATTAACAACATCCTTCATTACTGTGCTACATTTGTTAAATTGATGAACACATATTGGGGCATTGCCACCAAGTGTGGATTATAGTTTACATTGTAGTTTATACTCTCTCCTACACAATTTTTAAATTTATGACAAGATCTATAATGGCTTGTATCTGTCATTGAAATATCATTCAGGACAAATCCTAAGTCCCAAAAATGTCCCCATATTATGCCTGTTTTTCCCTCTCCCTCCCCTCACAACCTCCAGTGGCCACTGCCTCCATGTCAGTGATAAAACTTATTCCATTTCTAGAATCACAATAATTCTATACTAGAATAACAGGAAGTCTACTCTAGTCCATTATTGTAGTTTTGATCTGTTTTTCCCTAATAGCTTGTGATGTGGACCTTTTTTTTTTTTTTCCATGTATTTTTGGCCATTTGTAATTTCTCTTTGGAAAATGTCTATTCAAGTCTTTGCCCGTTTTTCAATTGGATTGCTTGGCTTTTTATCATTGAATTTTCTGATCTCCTTATATAACAGGAACATTAAACCGTTATTAGAAATGTGGTTTCCAACTATTTTCTCACATTGAATAATCCGCCTTTTTACTTTCTTGACAAAGTCTTTTGAAGACCAAATAGTTTAATTTTGAGGAGGTCCCATTTATCTGCTTTTTCTTTTTTTTGCTCGTACTTTGGGTATAAGGTTTAAGAAACTACCACCTACCACATGATCTTGAGGATGTTTCCCAATATTTTATTCCAGGATATTTATGGTTGTAGTTTTTATATTTAGGTCCTTGATCCATTTGTGTGAAATTTGTATAAGGTGTGAGATAGGGGTCATCTTTATTTTTTTTTGGATATGGATATCTAGTTCTCTCAGCACAATATGTTGTATAGACTGTTCTGGCCCAGGTGGGTGGGCTTGGCAGCCATGTCAAAAATCACTTTACCTTATATCAATGATACATTGATATAAAGGGATTGGCCACCAGAGGTTCTGAGGGAAGGGAAATGGAAGAACAGGTGTAACATGTGGTCCTTTGAGGACATTGAAATTGTCCTGCATGACATTGCAATGATGGATACAAGCCAGTATACATTTTGTTAAAACATAAAATTGTGCTGTACAAAGTGTAAACTATAATGTAAACTATAGTCTATAGTTAGTAGCAATAGTTCAATATATGTTCATCAATTGTAACAAATGTACCACGCTAATGAAAGATGTTGTCAAAAGAGCTTTTCCAACATTGTAATTTCAACCATGTACCCACCAATAACAAGTGTTCACCTGCTCCCTCCCTAACCTTCCTGTATTAGTCAGCCATAGGGATACTGATGCAAAATACCAATAATCGTTTGGTCTTTATAAAGGGTATTTATTTGGGGTGGAAGTCCACAGGTACCAGGCCATAAAGCATAAGTTACTTCCCTCACCGAAGTCTATTGCCACATGTTGGAGCTAGATAGCTGCTAACCTGTGTGAAGGTTCAAGCTTCCTGGGTTCCTCTCTTTCCAGGGCTTGCTTGTCTCTGGGTTCATCTCCTCTGCTATGTCCACAAGATAAGCTTTAGACTATGAGGCTCTCTACTCTTTGCTTCTCTCTACAAGCCCAGCTGTAGACTATTTCTCTTCCTGGGGCCTTTTCTCTTTTCTCATGACCAAGCTCCTCTGTGCCTTCACTTCCTGGGACTCCAGCATTAAATCTTAGCATCAGAACTCCAACATCAAAAATTTTATCTCAAAAACTACTCCAACTCTCTCCTTTGAAATGTCTTTTATCTTTGAGACCCAAACCACCAAGGGGTGGGGCTCAGCACCCTACTGACGTGGCCCAGTCAATGCTCTAACAATAACAATCATACCCAGATTAGCAGACCAGTATAAAAGCATAATCCAATATCTATTTTTGGAAGTCATAAGTACATCAAACTGCCAAACTGCTACACCTCCCTTCAGATCCATGGGCCATGCAACCCACCCTCCCAGCCACTCCCATCAAACCTTCACTGTGCAATCCAATATTATCACTATACTCCTGTCGTATCCATTCACTGCACAACTACACACTACTCAGTGTTGTTCCAAGTAACTATGAATCTTGTTATTCAAGGAGTGAAGCCTGGTGGTCACCGTGGGCCTCAAGGAGAGGGGGAAGGAGGAATAGAATAGATGAAGCAGGGGGTATTTTGGAGGCAATGGAAGTGTTCTACATGATTTTGCAATGATGGCTACAGGCCATGTTAAAATTCATCAAAAATTTATAATAATAACATCCTATGTGAGTATTTTACATTTGTTACAATTGATGAACAAAAATTGAAGCATTGTTACTATTGTCAATGTTTTATATTATGGTTTACACTTTGTACCATACAGTTTTATAGGTTTTGACAAAATGTATAATGACCTGTATCTGTCATTGCAAAATCATGCAGAATAATTCCAATAGCCCTAAAAATGTCCTATGTTCTACCCAGTCCTTCTTCCTCAGCCCTCAGAACCTGTGGTAACCACTAAGTTTCATTTATTCAAGAACTATGTTCATAATTACATGCATTAATATTGAGGGCTTGACATACTAGTTACTTTTCTTTTATTAAGCACTGCCTAGGTACTGAAGAAATTTTTGCTCCTCTATATGAGAAAGTTGCAGTATTCCCAGCATGGGAGTTAAATATTTTCTTATTTATTGCATAATATCCACCCACTGAGATAACACATTATCATAAGATGAACACATTCATATTCCATAGAAGCATGTCCCCAAGGCACCCTTTCCCACATATCACCCCACCACTACTAGCACACTGCACCAGTGACCCTCCCCTGCCATATTTGCCAAAAAATCATTCCAACCATTGTAGAGTCAACCACAATCCTGCAAATCCCCAGAATTCACCTGGGGATTCCTTCCTCCAGCCTTCCCCTCGACTTCCATGGATTGTCCAACCCTACTCTCCGGCCCTGCTCACTCTCACATTTCAGCACCATTGGCCCCAGCAACATACATGCACCAAACTCACCCCCATCCACTTCCAAGCCACTGTCGTCCACCTTATGATAGGTACTGCCTATATTGATTATCAGCTCACCACATGTTACTCCCTTTCTGTCTCGTGATACTTTTTCTTCTAGACTTCATCTCTGTGAGTCTGCTCAATGTATTTAGGTCATATCCATAAATTCATACATTATTTATCCTTTAGTGACCTGCTTACTTCACAAGACATAAGGACTTCATGATTTATCCTAATTCTCACATGTGTGAATACTTCATTCATTCTTACAGCTGAGTAATATTCCATTGCATGTATATTTTGCATTTGTTTGTTTATCTGTTGATGGACACTTGTGTTGCTTCAAACATTTGGCAATAGTGAATAATGCTGCTATGAACATTGGTGTGCATATATTTGTTCTTGTCCCTGCTTTTAATTTTTCCAAGTATTTACACAGCAGTTGCATTGCTTGATCATAGAGCAATTTTATAGTTAGCTTCCTTAGGAACCCCAAAACATCCTCCACAATGGCTGCACCATTCTACATTCCCACTAGCAGCGGATGAGGGTTCCATTTATTCCATATCCACCACAACATTTGTATTTCTCTGCTTTTTGATAGCCACCAGTCTAATAGGTGTAAGATGATATCACAATGTAGTTTTGATTTGCATTCCCCTAAAAGCTAAAGATGTTCAAATGATGTTCACCATGTTTTTATGTGCTTTTTAGCTATTTTACTCCCTCTTTGGAAAATTTTCTATTCAAGTCTTGTGCCATTTTTAAATTTTTTTGTCTTTTTATTTTCAAGTTGTAGGATTTCTTTATATATGCTGGTATTAGACTATTTAAGATAAGTGGTTCACAAATGTTTTCTCACATTTGGTAGGCCGACTAATCACTTTCTTCAGAAACTCCTTGGAAGCACAGAAGTCTTTAACTTTGAGGAGGTCCCACTTACCTATTTTTTCATTTTTGCAAATATTTTAGGTGTAAAGCTAGTGAAACCGTTTCCTACTACAGGATCTTTTAGATGTTTCCCTACATGATATTCTAGGAGCTTTATGGTCATGGCACTTATATTGAGATTTTAATCCATCTTGAGTTAATTTTTGTATAAGGTGTGGGATGGTGATTCTCTTTCATTCTTTTGGATATGCAGTTCTTTCACCACCATTTGTTGAAGAGACCATTTTGTCTTACCTGAGTGGGTTTCATGGCCTTATGAAATATCAGAGAGCCATATATACAAAGACTTATATCAGAATACTCAATTCAGTTCCATTGGTCTGTACTTACATACTTATGATAATACAGTTTTTAAAAATAGTTTTCTTTATTTTTAAAGGAGCTTTAGATTACATAAATGTTGCATCAAAATATATGTAGTATTCCCATATACCCAACCCCTTCTCCCACACTTTCCCCCATTAACAACAAATTTCATTAGCATGGTATATTTGTGACAATTGATGAACACATATTGAAGTATTGCTGCTAAGCATGGTCTGTAGTTTACATTATGTTTTATACTTTGCACTGCACAATTTTATAGGTTTTGACAAAATGTATAATGGTGTGTATCCCTTATTGCAATATCATGCAGAAAGACTCCAATGTCTCCAAAATGCCATTCACCTATTCTTCTTTCTCCCTCCCCTCAGAATACACTTATTCTTCCTTCTCCTTCCCCTCAGAAACTCTGGTGAGCACTGTCTTTATATCAATGCTACATGTCCTTCCATTATTACAATTAAAAGTCTACTTTAGTCGATAGTTGCATTCCCCACTTATGTTTGTTCATTCCTCAGTCTTGAGGAGTTTGGGTTGTGATACCCACTCTGCTTCCAATTGACAGAGTTCTTAAGTCTCATGAGTCTAATTATTGGAGAGTTTGTTAAAGTCACATTAGTTAAGAACACATATCTAATTTCTTCTCAGACTCCTCACTCAGGATGCAGTGATAAGTTGTATTCCGAGATTCTGGAAAGCTTCTCAGGAGGGAAAGGCTGACTCTTGCTTTCTTTGCACCCCATACCCAGAGAATGAGATTTCCAATGTGACAGGTAAGAGAAAGACCCCACCTCTCTTTTATATCCCCAATTCATACAAGGCATTGGAAAGAATCTAGAGGAAAATCTCCAGACTCAAAATTCTTCCTTCCTTCATTTAGTAATTTAATTTTTGTAATCAATAATATATCCCATTGAAATGACACTCTATCTCTGTCCCAAACTAGCTTGCTTGAGTCATTGCTTCAGACCCATTGCAGGCAAAATTGTCCCTGGGAATGCCTTTTTGATGCCACCACAGTAACCTAAGTTTCATTCACCCACTTTCTATCTTGTTTGAAAGCATATTTATATTATATTGAAGTCATGGATCTTAACCATTCTCAGTTTCCTCATGCCTAACACTTTGAGACATAGAACAGATGATGAGAAAGTTTGTGATTGATTAAAGAAATGGGTATTTCTCTTGTGTACAACAGGAGGATGATATCATTTACCCTCAATTAGTAGGTTTCAGTTTCTACCCTCCACTAGTTCACAGCTGAGTAGGAGGAAAAAAACATAGAAACATTTCATGTCCATCTTTACAGGCAGCAATAAAGGTCCACACAGGGACCTATGGACCAGGATCTTCATTGGTAGGATGGGTCTTTTGGAGCTATTCATAGAGTCAGGAGCAGTAGTATTATGTAAGGGGAGTGAAGGAAGGAATAAATTCTTGGCAGAATTACTACAAATGACAAAAAAGAGAAATCACAACTGGATGTAAGATCAAGATTCATAGAACTGGATTTCAAAGGTTCAATGTGGCAGGATCACAGAATATTGGGGGCAGGGGATTGAGGCATGATGTAGAAAAGGAAAAGAAAACAATTATTTAAGATTTTTCATAATAACATCTTGAAATCACTCATATTAATTATATTAAATGATAGAATCTCTTCTATGGTGGGAATTTTCCAGTTTTCATTTGGTGATTAATATGTAGTTTAACCTCATAAAATATTATTATTTCAGTTTTTTGAGATATGTTGAACTGATTATAGATATTTTTGTATTATTTAGTGTGTATGCATAAATGTGAAAAAGCTGAAGTTCTACATATTCATCACTACTAAAAGAGTAAGAGCAAATTAAAGATAAAGAAAATAGAAAATGGTGAATATTAAAAAAACATTTAATAAAAGGTAAATATAGAGAGGATTTAAAAAGTTGAAGCTCAGTCAATTTTGAATGGATTGTACAAAACATGGAACTGTATAACACAATGTACCCTGTGGTGGAAGATGGATGGTTGTTAATGGATCAAATATGAGAACATTCTCTCATGAACTATACCAAGTATATAAGACTAATATAAGGTGTCATTAATTGGGTGGGTTGGGGGAAGAATGAACCAAATAAATATTGGCTATAGTTAGTAGTAGTGTTTGATGATGCTCTTTCATAGTTTGTAACAATTGTTTCATAACAATACAAGATACTGGTGGTGGGGTAATATATGGCAATGCTATACTATGATATGCTTGCTTGTTTTGTAAGTTCACAACTTATACTATACAATTATTTTTTATGGTTGTTCATGCATGTATGATAAACTTCAATATTAAAAGTTAAAAGAAAAAACTTGAAGGTAACTCTACAAGAAGACAAAATTGATAAACCCCTAGAATGATATAAGAAAAAGAAATATTGCAAATAATTGATACAAAGAATTCAAAGTGGGTTATCTGTACAGAGATTTTTTAACATCATAACAGTGTAATATAAATAACTTCATGCCATTACATTTGAAAATTTAAATGAAATTCAGAAATTCCCAGAAAAATAAGTTAACGAAACAGTTCTAAGAAAAAATGAAACTCTGAACATTTTATCTGCTAAGGATATTGAGTCTATAGTTTAAAACTTTCTCATAAATTTTAATTGTGTCCAATATTTTCTCTAGGGAAGTCTACCAAATTTTCAAAGAAACTTAATACGCATTTACTCAGATTCTTCCAAAGAATAGGAAAAATGGGAAAACTTCTCAGTTCATTTTATGAGAAAAGTGTTAACAGTGGTATCAAAGTCTTTTAAAATGATTACATGAAAGGAAATTTACAGGCCACTCTCTGTTTTAAACATAAACTCACATGTCCTTAAAAAAAAAGTCTATAACCCAAATCCAGCAATATGTTATATTTTATATGTTATGATGTTGGTTAATGCAACATCATTGACTACATGTGCCCCTAGAAAGGAGAAACAGTCATGTCAATAAATTCAGGAAAGCAGTTAATGAAACATAATACCCATTCACGATTTTCAAACAAGCAATAAAAATATCCCTTATCATATAAGGAATAGAAGGGAATTATCTTTATTCCTTAAAGGATACTTACGAAAAACTAGAGCAAAATTTAAATTTATGGAACAACATTGAAAGCATTTCCCAGCAGAGATCAAGAATGAGCCAAATATGCTCAACATTACCATTTCTACCAGACATTGTATTGGAAGCCTTGATCCAATGAAATACTAGCAAGAAAAGAAGTGAAAAGAATAATGATAGGAATGGATAAAATATACCTGAATAAATTTATAAGTGACAATATTGTATAAGTAAAAATGAGAAGATATTATGAAAAGAGTTTTTTATTGTTTCCTGCATAAGTATTGAGGACTTGACACCCATTCTGTTTTTTTTTTATTAGGCACAGCCTATATACTTGAAAGACTCTTGACCCTCTATTTGAGAATGTAACAAGACTCCCCGCAATGGTAGTTAATATTTTCTTGTTTATTGTGGTTCTCCATCCACAGAGATGACATACTATGGCAAGATGAACACATCCATAATCTGTAGAAGAATACCACAGGTACAACATTTCCCATCTATCCCCCACCAGTTCCCTGTACCAGTGACCCTCACCTGCCATGTTTGCCAAAAGAACATTCCCATCCTTGTAGTGTCAACCACAGACTTACATATACCCAGAGTTCACCTGTTCCTTCCTCCATCCTTACCACCAGTTCCATGGATAGCCCAACCCAACTCCTCACGCACTGTTCACCATCACATTCCAGCACCATCGACCCCACACACATCCCTGAACCACCATCACTTTCATCCACTGCCTAACCAAAATATGGGTTTGACCCATATTGAACATCAGCTTTCCACACTCTATTTCCTTTCTGTCTACTGATAACATATCTTCCAGATTCGATCTCTGTGTGTCTTCACAATATGCTTAGGTCAAATCAGTGAGGTCATACAATATTTGTCCTTTAACGACTGGCTTATTTCCCTCAACATAAGGTCTTCAAGATTCATCCATGTTTTCATGTGTCTCAATACCTCATTCCTTCTTATAGTTGAGAAATTTCCCATTGTATGTATATAACACATTTTGCTTATCCATTCATCTGTTGATGGAAATGTGGGTTGCTTCCAAGTTTTGACAATAGTGAACAATGCCACCATGAACATTGATGGACATATATCTGTTTGTGTCCCTGCTTTTAATAGTCCTGGGTATATCTCCATGAGTGGGATTGCTGCATTATATGGCAATTCTCTAGTTAGCTTCCTGAGGAACTGCCTAACTCTCCTCCACAGAGGCTGCACCATTATACATTCCCAACAACGGTGGATGAGGGTTCCCTTTTCTCCACATCCTCTCCAACACTTTGAGTTCTCTGCTTTTTAAATAGCTGCCAGTCTAATCGGTATAAGATGTTATATCATTGTAGTTTAATTTGTATTTTCCTACTAGGTAGTGATCCTGAGTACTTTTTCATGTGCATTTTAGCCATTTTATTCCCTTTTTAGAAAAGCATCTATTCAAATATCTTGTCCATTTTTAATTTTTTTTTGTCTTTATGTTTTCAAGATGTAGGATTTTTTTTATATATGATGGATATTAGGCCTTTATCAGATAAGTGATTCCCAAATATTTTCTCCTATTTTGTAGGCTGCATTTTCACTTTCTTAACAAACACTTTTGCAGTGCAAAAGTTTTTAATTTAGAGGAGGTCACATTTGTCTATTTTTTAATTCCTTGCTCATGCTTTGGGTGTAAAGTTTATGAAACCCTTTCTACTATATCTCATAGATGATTCCCTACTCCATCTTCTGGGAGTTTTATGGTCTTGCTTCTTATATTTAGGTCTTTGATCCATCTTGAGTTAATTTTTGTACAGGGCATGAGATGTTGATCCTCTCTCATTCTTTTGGATATGGATATTTAGTTCTCCCAGCACCATTTGTTGAGGGAGCCATTCTGTCCCAGTTGAGTGGGCTTTGTGGCCTTTTTGGATACCAGTTGACCATGTGCATGAGGATCTATGTCATAACTCTCCAATAAATTCCATTGATTAGTATGTTTATTCTTGTGCATATACCATGCATTTTTTATTACTGTAGCTATGTTATAAGCTTTAAAGTAAGGTAGTGTGATTGCCTATTTTTTTTAATGTTTTTGGCTATCAGGGGCCTTTGCCCTTTGAAATAAATTTCATAATTGGCTTTTTTCAATTCAGTAAAAAATGCTCTTGTGATTTTTATTGATATTGTGTTAAATCTGTATATCAATTTGGGCTGGACCAACATCATAATGATGTTTAGTCTTCCAATCTATGAACATGGAATATTCTTCCGATTATTTAGGACTCCTTTGATTTCTTTTAACAATGTTGTGAAGGTTTGTGTCCATGTTTTTCACATCTTTAGTTAAAATTATTCCTAGATATTTGATTCTTCTAGCTCTCATTGTAAATGGATTTTTCCCCTGATTTCTTCCTCATATTACTCAGTATAGTGTACAGAAATATTATTGATTTTTATGTGTTGATCTTATATCCTGCCACTTTACTAAAATTGTTTATCAGCTCTTGAAGCTTTGTTGTAGTTTTTTGGGGGCATTCTGCATATAGATCCATGACATCTGCAAATACTGAAATTTTTGCTTCTTTCTTTCCGATTTGGATGACTTTTCCTTATTTTTCTTGCCTAAGTGACTAGAGGAATTATTTCTAGCACAATGTTAAATAAAATCAGTGATGGATCTTAGAGGGAATGCCTTTAGCATTTCACCATTGAGTATGATATAAGCTGTGGGCTTTTTATATATATACCCTCTATCTTGCTGAGGAGGTTTCCTTCTATTGTTATCTTTTTTTTGTTTTTTATAAAGGGTATTTATTTGGGGTAAAAGTTACAGTCACAAGTCCCTAAAGAGTCCAACCCAAGGTTACTATTCTCACCCAACTCTTTTGTCACGTATTGAAGCAAGATGGCAGGCAGCGTCTGTGAGGGTTCAGCCTTCCTCTCTTTTAAGGCTCCATGGGCCCAGTTTCTTCCAATCTCAGCTGTAGGCTGGAGGGCTGGTTTCTTTCCAGGCCTTCTTAGATGTTCAGGGCTCTGGTCTGTTCAGCTGCAAACTATCAGGTGAATGGCTTATCTCTCTCCCAGGACCCAGGATCAAGTTCTCTCCTCTTCTGTGTGTTGAATATTGTTATCTTTTGAAGTGTTTTTTTATCAAGAAAGGATGCTGTATCTTGTCAAATGCTTTTTCTGCTTCAATAGAGATGACCATGTGATTGTTTTTTTCTTTCAATCTGTTAGTGTGGTGTATTACATTGATTTTTTTATGTTGACCCATCCTTGCATACCAAGGATAAAACCCACTTGGTCATGGTGAATAATTCATTTGATGTGTTGTTGAATATTATTAGCAAATATTTTCTTCATGATTTTAGCATCTAAGTTCATTAGAGAGATTGGTCTGTGCTTTTCTTTTCTTCTGGCTTCTTTTTGTGTCTTTGGTGTTAGTAGATTTTGCATCATAAAATTAGTTAGGTTAATTTCCCTCAGTTTCTCTTTTTTGGAAGAGTTTAAGGAGGATTGGTGTTAGTTGATTCAGGAATGATTGGTAAAATTTACCCGCTATCTCATCTTGTACTGGGCTTTACTTTGTTGGGAGGTTTTCTACGACTAATTCAATCTTATTATTTGTTATAGGTCTTTTAATTTCATCAGTTTCTACTTTCATCAGAGTAGATGATTTGTGTGTTTCCAGAAATTTGTCTATTTGATCTAAGTTATCCATCTTTTTGGCATACAATTTTCAAAGTATATGATACCTTTTATTTCTGTAGCATCAGTGAAAATATCCTCTCATTTTTTATTTTATATATTTGCATCTTCTCCTTTTTTTTCTTCATTAGTCTTGTTAAAAGTTGGTCTATTTTATTAATCTTCTTGAAGAATCAATTTTGGTTTTATTTTTTTCTAGTGTTTTTTAATTCTCAATTAATTTTAGTTCTGCTCTTATCTTTGTGATTTCCTTCTTTCTGCTTTCTGTGGGATTTGTTTGTCATTCTTTCTACTTCTTCCATATGTCCAGTTAGGCCTTTATTTTAGCTCTTTCTTCTTTTATATTAAAGCATTTATGGCTATAAATTTTATTCTCAGCACAGATTTAGCTGCATTCCCTTGGTTTTTATATGTTGGGTTCTAATTTTCATTTGTTTCACGGTACTTACTATTTATTTTCCAATTTCCTCAGTGACCCGCTGATATTTAAAGAGTGTGTTAGGTCACAGTAGGTAAGTAGGGCCCAAATCTCTCACAAAGGCAACAGAAGAAATGCAAAATGCTACTTTGGGGATTTGTGCAGTCCAGGAGATTGTTGCATATCATCCTTGAGGGAAATGGACAGAGATATGAAGAGGCAGAAATGAAAACCATAAGTTACTTTCTTCTATGACAGGGAAAGGCACATATCCCCTACCTTCAAGTACCTTCATGAAACCACTGGCTCACTTGAGCCAGCTGAGAGTGGAAAGGAAGTCTGCCTCCCTGAGAGGAAGAAGTTCTGGCAGATGGTAGAGATTGGTTTTTCTTCAGTGAATTTGGCTAACCAAGCCCAATTTGAATCTTGGATGTAGCCAGCCTGACAACTAGAGGTTGAAGCAGACACCTCTTTGGGGGAGCTACAAGGCAAAAAAGTGTGTTATGCGCTCACAGCAAATTCAAATTGAGAGAGATTTAGGGGGGAAGGGAGATGATGTGGGTGGAACAGAGGAAATACAATAAAGATGCCAACCTGCACTGAAGAAGCTAGAGGAAAAGGGTAAGGAAGAGTTGATCGGGGAGGCTGTCACACCCACCAATTCTGAGAGAGAGAGAGGAACTGGCCAGTGATGGGGTGGGCTGACAGGCACCTAACAGCCCAGAGAGACGATAGCCAGGAGAAAGAGCTGGCAAACTATAAGAAGTACAACTTGACTGGGGATACAGGGGTGGGGAGAGGCAGACAAAGCTTTCTGAAGTCTACCTAACTGGTAGAGTGGGTGTGGCTCAGAGGTTGAACTTCTGCCTCACATATATGAGGTCCTGGTTTCAATCCTTGGTAACTACTAGTTGAAAAATTTTTAAAAAGCCTAAACAGATAGAAGGACAAGGGAACAGGGAAAGACAGCCCATGAATGATGATCAACAAGCATTGAAAAGAAGGGATCCAGAGAATGATCCAGTGGGTTCCCAGTGACCCAGCTAGCATTCCATGAAAATGAAAGATGGAGACTTTTTAAAATTTTTAGATTTGTTATTTTATACATATTATTTTATTTATTTAGTTGATTTTTTTTCTCCAAAACCAGGTACCTTGCACGTGGAGGGTGGGTATCAGGGTGATTGACTGGTGAGCACTGTCTGCCTGAGACAGTTGCTAGGAGCCCAAGTGGGAAATCTGTTTTCCTTTTTTTTCTCTTTTTCCTTCTTAGATTACTTATTTACTTTCTTTCTTTTTCCCTATTCCATTGTTATTCTTGCATTCCAGCTGCTCTTGTTTACTCTTTATTTTCTTTTTTCTCTTCTCAACTTTCTAGGCTTTTATTTTATTCTATTTGTTTAATTGTTTTATTCCACTTCTTTTATTCTTATTCCTTTTTATTGTTTATCATTTTACAGTTTCATTGCTTATTTTTTCCTGGTTCTTTTATGTTTACTTTATTATATTTATTAATATTAAGGAGATACAGGGGGATCATACAGAAAAATTTTAATCATGCATAACATCATAACAGATCTGATGGTGATGAATGGCACAATACAAAAAATCAAAATACACTGGAAGCACAGAACAGCAGATTTAAACAGGAAAAGAAAAGAATTAGTGATGTCAAATGTAGAGAATCTGAAATTGTCCAGAAAATAGAACAGATAGATAAAAAGAGAAAAAAAACTCACCAGAGTCTCTGGGAACTGAATGACAACACAAAAGACACACATAAATGCATTATAGGCATCCCACGGGGAAAAGAGAAGGGCAAAGGGACAGAAGGTGTGTTGCAGGAAACAATGGCTGATAATTTCCCAACTCTTTTGAGGAACTGTATGTACAAGTCCAGGAAGTAAAGCATACTCTAAACCATATAATTTCTATCAGGCTTAACACAAGACACATACTTATCAAATATTCAAACACTCAAGACAAAGAGTGAATTCTGAATGAAGCAAGAGAAAAGAGATCCATCACATATAAGGGAAGCTCTATAAGATTAAATGCTGATTTCTCATCTGAAATTTTGGAGGTGAGAAGGTAGTGGTATGACACAATTAAGGTGCTAAAATAAAATAAAATAAAACTCTTCCCACCAAGAATTCTGTGAATTCAAGATGGTGGTGAGAGAAAATTTGGAAACTGATTTTACATGCAAACAATAAAAAAAATAAAGTGTGGGAGTAGCTATACTAATAATGGAAAAAATAGATTTTAAATGCAAAACTATTGTAAGAGATAAAGAAGGACACTATATATTTTTAAAAGGGGCCATCTCTAAAGAAGAAAAAACAATCATGCATCTAAAAGTTGTGCCCTAGAATACATTAGGCAAACAATGGAAAAACTAAGGGGAGAAATAGATGCCTCTACAATTATAATGGGGGAATTTAATACCTCATTATCACCATTAGACAGAATATCTCAACAGAGTGTTAATGAAGAAAATGAGACTTTGAATAATACATTAGAGGATCTAGATCTAATAGATATATACAGAACATTTCACCCAAATGCAGCAGAATATGCATTTTTCTTGAGCAAACGTATCATTCTCTGGAATAGAATAAATGCTCGGTCACATAAAATGTCTCAATGAATTTAGAAAGATCAAAATTATATGAAGTAATTTCTCAGACCACAACAGAATGAACCTGGAAATTAATAAGGGCAGAGAACCAGGATATGCATAAAGATGTTGAAGTCATACAACATATGTCATTCTAAAATGAAATTTTAAAGATGACAATTACAGCATCTTGAAAGTATGAATACCCTATAAAGAAATCTTAGGAATGTTTGAAAAGACTTCTCCACATAAAGTTATAGAAGAACATTGAGAAAAATTTAATAAAGTCTGAAGTAAATAGAGGGAAAATCATGTATATGTATGAAAAGAGTCAATATTGTATTTATGTCAGTACTGTCTAAATTAATCTACCAATTCAGTGAAATTGCTATCACAATGACAACTTTTTGTGTCAATTATAACTCATTACAAAATTAATAATGCAATGAAAAAAGGAAACCATAGTTAAGAAACACTTGAGGACAAAGAATGGAATAGGAGTATATATTCTGTTTCATGTTTTTTAACGTCACAATAACTTCATTCCAGTATAAGTATAAATAAGGAAGGAGACAGATCCAAATGGAACTATTAATCTAATATTGGATAAAAGGACCCAAGCAGAACTAATCTATGGGGTTAGAAAACATGAAGGTAGTTTCTTTGGAGATGTGGGAGATGTAGTGGTTTGATGGAATTAGGAAAGGGGCTTTTAATGGGCTAGTTATTTTCTACTCCTTGGCCTGTCTAGTGTTAACCATGTGTTTACTTCTTCAAAATTAATTAGGAAATTTATGATTTGAGTCATTTTATGACAATAGGTTATAAACCATTAAATATGTTTAAAAAAAAAAAAAGGATGCAAACTCAACAGTGAGTGAAAATGAAACTGTTCTCTAATTGACAGACTGAATGTCTTAAACAAACCCAGAGTTCTAAAAGAAGGGTTGGGGGAAGGAAACCAAGCAGATTAAAACATAGAATTATTTGGAGTCAATGCCAGCTGGACAGATTGAACTAAAATGGTTCCAATGTGGTTATTTTGGGGTCCTGTAAATGAGAGAAAATTACTGAACCTGGGTTGATGGCACTTTGACTTCTTACCAGATATGGATCAGTGTGTGAAGTGCCCAGATCATCAGTATGCAAACAGTGAGAGAAATCACTGCCTCCAAAAAGCTGTGATCTTCTTGGCTTATGAAGACCCTTTGGGGATGGCTCTGGTCTGCACAGCTCTTTGCTTCTCTTTCCTCACCCCTGTTATTCTTGGGGTCTATGTGATACAAAGGGACACTGCCATAATCAAGGCTAATAAGAGGACACTCATCTACATCCTGCTCATCTCCCTCACCCCATGCTTCCTCTGCTCCTTACTTTGCATTGGTCATCCTAACACAACCACCTGCATCCACCAACAAATCACATTTGGAATTGTGTTTGCCATGGCTATTCCACTATCTTGGCCAAAACAACCACTGTGGTTCTGGCATTCAAGGCCACTGCACCAGGGATAAGGATAAGGCAGTGGTTGGTGTCAGGGGCACCTAACTTTGTTATTCTCATTTGCTTTCTGATCCAGATGACCCTCTGTGGAATCTGGCTGGGAACAACTCCCCCATTCATTGATTAAGATGCACACTCTGAGCATGGCTATATGATCACTGGGTGAAACAAGGGCTCATCCACTGCCTTCTACTGTGTCCTAGGATACCTGGGCTGCTTGGCCCTGGGGAGCTTCATTCTAGCTTTCATGGCCAGGAACTTGCCTGACACATTTAATGAAGCCAAGCCAAGTTCTTGACCTTTAGTATTTTGGTGTTCTGCTGTGTTTGGGTCATTTTCCTCCCTGTCTACCACAGCACCAAGGGGAAGATCATGGCAGCTGTGGAGACTTTCTCTATCTTGGCTTCCAGTGCTGGATTACTAGGCTGCGTCTTTGCCCCAAAGTGCTATTTTATTTTGTTAAGGCCAGATATGTACACTCAGCATGGATTAGGGTATAAAATATATTCTGGGGACAAAAAACCTTCTTAAGTTTTAACTCATATTTCCTATAATAAACAAGTACCTGATGAAAATGTATACCATTCTTGTAGTCAGATATTAGATTAAAATATAATGTAAATTACCTTCTTCAATTAACTAGTGTCTTTCCTTTTTTCCTCTAATAATATCAGGATCACAACAAACCTTAGCCATCCAACTTTTCAAATTTAAATTTCATTTTCAATTATTTTTTTTTTAGTTCCTCACAGTAGGTTTATTTATGAATACTGATATTCTAGCTCAATTCTGTGTGTAATAACCAGCTTTACATTGCTTCCACATTAACACTTATTTTTTTCTAATTTTTCTTGTAAACACCATAAAGATTTCTCTTCTTTCCTCTCACTAAGATTATCTTAATGATCCAATAGCATATATGGAGTATTCCTTATTTTCCCACAGCTTTCCATGTTCATAGTTTAAATATAATATATTCTTATCTATACATGAACCTGTTTCTGGGCCCTCTAATATATTTCCTTGATTTTTTCCCACTTGAACAAATACCACATTTATTTTAATATACTGAACTTGATGATATATTTTGTTTCATAGCTGGTTGCACATTTCTCTCCAGAGAAGGCCCCGGGATAGAGATGAGCTGCATGCCTGAGAGTTTACAGCTGGCCTTGTGGAGAGAAGCAAAGCCTAGAGAGCCTCATAGTCTACAGCTGACCTTGTGGAGGAAACAGAGGCGCTGAGCCCAAAGAGAAATGCGGCCCCGGGAAGAGAGGAACCCAAGAAGCCTGAACCGTGGCAAACATCGGCAGCTGTCTTGCTCCAACACGTGGCAATGGGCTTTGGTTAGGGAAGAAACCTAAGCTTTATGTCCTGGTAACTGTGGACTTCTACCCCAAATAAATACCCTTTTTAAAGACCAAACTATTTCTGGTATTTTGAATCAGCACCCATTTGCCTGACTAATACATCATTACTGCATCATTTCAGGCTTTTAGAGAGAGAGAATAACCTCAAGATGTCTGCACCAATCAAGGTCCTGCCTGACAGAAATGCACTTTATGGAAGCCCATCTAAAAGAGAAGGACTTTGTCTTTTTGTTTTAGGAAATCTAGAGTCCATCTCTGACCATACTAGATCTTTATTTTGGGAACATTAACTTTGCTTCTCTCAGAATCATCTTCTGAAATGTTTATTTATTATTATGCCCTTATTTCAGGATATAGTCATAGAAAATATTCTGTTTTAGTAGTTATAAAACTGATATCAAGAACACTGTTTATTTTGCCATTCAGATTCTTACATAAACCCAAAGTTCTTCCAGAAGACATTTATTTTAGAATTTATTCATAAGAATATCTTCCATTTTTTCTGAAAACATAAAATACTCTTCTTTTCTGATAATGAGAATTGTATAATTTACTAATGCCAAGAAACTATAAATCAAATTTTATTTTCAATCACAGCAACTAGAGTATACTTTAAGGTCAACATGTTTCAATCGTTGTCCATTCCTTTGTACTGATTTTCTCTTTCTCTTTTATTAACCATGTATATATATTTAGTTGGAAATAAAGAGAGAAGGAAGGAAGGAAGGAAGGAAGGAAGGAAGGAAGGAAGGAAGGAAGGAAGGAAGGCAGGAAGGAAGGAAAGGAGGGAGGGAGGGAGGGAGGGAGGGAGGCAGGCAAGCAAAAGAGGAAAGAAATACTTTATTGTAAGTAAAAACAAATCCTTTTTTTTTTGGAAATGCAACATTCTGCCCAATGGAAATACCAGGATGATGATGATGTTCAAGATCCTTTAGTTCACTCAAAGGTTTCATCTTCAAATTACCGTTTTCAATATCTGTATCTCTTGGATTTCATATAAATCTCCTAGATCTGGTGTATAAGGCTGGGCACTTTATGGTCTTTGAAAAGTCATTTATTCTTTTAAATATCAGTATACTACCACCTGCTGTGAAGTGAAGTTCTTTGATAAAGTCAAAGAGTGGCTAATATTTTTACAATATACAGATCAGCACTACTTTGTGAGAAAAATACAACTAAAAGGAGAAAGGAAGAAGATTAACATGTATTATGCACGGTGCTGGATATTTTTTGTTTGCCCCTCTGGATCCTATCTCTAGCTTTCTCCACCCAGCAATATGTGGGAAAAAGAAAAAAAAAAAAACAGGCCTGAAATGAGATAAGGCTTGTGTTGACACCTGAGGCTGTTTTTGCTGATTTCCTTTCATTTAGCTTTTGTATTTGATTTGTCAAATGCTATAAAAAATTACTCTTGGATTTGGTTTGGAAATAGTTTGAATTTATATCTAACTTGAGAGAAACTACTTGCAATAGTGAGTTTTCCACTTCAAGGATTTACTGTATCATCCAATTTATCCTTTATTCATCTACTTTGTTTTATTTTATCTTTTTTATTAAAGTTTATGATTCATACATGAAAATCCATAAAGAATGAGTACATAGCATAATTTGTAAACTTATAAAACAATTATGCATATCATCATATAGGGCTCCCATTCATTACCCCATCACCAACACCTTGTCTTGTGAAACATTTATTACAACCTAAGAAAGAGTATGGTTAAAACATTACTACTAAGTAGAGCCAAGATCTTACATTTTGTGTATTTACCCCCAACCCTCTCAGTTAATTACACCATGTATTAGTATTATATTCTTGTTATAATTCATGAGAGAATGTTCTCATGCTTTTTCTGTTAACCACAGTTCATCTTCCACCACAGGATTCATTATACTATACAGTCCCATGCTTTGTAAATTCCACTCAAAATGTATACTTAGTGGCTCCCATTCATCAAAGAGTTGTGCTGTTATCACATCAGTCAGTTTTAGAAAGCTTTCATTTCTCCAAAGGGAAAAATCCCACATCCCCTTATAACCCCTATTGTGTGGAGATGAATAGAATTAATGGTAATACATTAGAGTGAGTTTAACTAACATGGCTAATTTATAAATGTGATTGTGGCTGAAAGGGGTAGTCTATGGTTATAATATTTCAATTGAAAGGAAACTAGAGAATAATGTAGGGACTGTTTAACAGTGATTTTGGTGGTGGATGAAGATTATGGTTAAAAGAATATAAATATATGGTGAAAAACAGGAAAATTACAACTGAAGTAACTTATGGATTAAAGCTCACAGTAATATTGTAATATTTTTACCACAATAGCAAAGAAGATATTATATCATCAATTTTTTTCTTTTTCTCATTTTTTTCTTTTTATTTTTTTAAGGTAACATAAATGTTAAATAAAAATATGTAGGGGATTCCCACATGCCCCACTCTCTACCCCTCCCACACTTTCCCACATTATCAACATCCTTCATTAGTGTGGTTCATTAGTTATAATTGACAAACACATATTGCAGTATTGCCTACTCTCCAGTTCACTGGCATCATCCAGAGCAACTAACAAGGAAGTGATGGTGAACAATGACCATCCAAAGGAATAGAAAAAGTCTACAACTGCAAGAAAGATTTCCCCATCCATCTGCTCCATGGGATCTAAGCCCCCTCTCAATTAGAGGAGGAGTAGGCATCACCATCCCAGAATCCTCAGGTTTGGGGCATGAACGATGGACTAGTGTAGACTTATTGTAAATTTACTAGAGACATAGTTTTTCTAGCAATGGAAGAACTTTTATCATTGATGTGGAGGTAGTGGCCTTTGGAGGTCTTGAGGGGAGGAAAAGGGAAAAACAGGTGTAATATGGGGCATTTTTGGGACATTGGAATTGTCTTGAATGACGTTGAAATGACAGATACAGACAATTATATATCTTTTTTTGACATGTGTAGACTTTTATTTACTTGTTGATTTATATATACAATACACACACATATATACACATATATATACACATATACATATACATATATATAATATATATACAATTTCCCACACAGTGTTTCAATGCCATATCAAATCAATTTTCTGTAAAACAAGCTATGAAGTGTAATTATCAGTAACAATCCTTAGCTTTCATACTATAAGACCACAGAGATGGTTTCTGGGTCAACCTCCCAAGTGGCTCAGCTCTGGGAGTAGGAGTGGCATCTTTTCTTTTCATTTCTTTTTTTTTTTGAAAATAATTTTATTTTTTTAAAACGATACTTAGATTACATAAATATTACACAAAAATATAGGGATTCCCATAATCCCCACCTCCCACACCTCCCACAACCTCTCACAAAAACATCCTTCAATAGTGTAGCACATCACCTTCAATGGATATACATATCCTAAGGCTTTCCAATTAAGCATGGATCCTAGTTCATGTTGTAGACCACACTCTCTTCCACACGGTTCTGCATGTTATATGATGATATGAAATGGACTATATCTGTCGTTGCAATGTCACTCAGGACAATCCCCAAGTCGCCCAAAAAGCCCCTGTATTACAACTGCTTTTCCTTTTCCCTGCCCCCAGAGCCTCCAGTATCCACTAGCTCCACATAAATGTGTGATTTCTTCCATTGCTTGAATCACAATATGTCTATAATAGAATACCAGTAAGTCCACTCTAGTCCATAGCTCTTCCCCCAGTTCTGAGGAGTCTGGGATATCCATTCCACCTCCAATTGAGAGGGGGCTTGTATCCCAAGGATAAGATGAATGGGATTATCCTGCCTGCAGCTGCAGACTCTCTCCATACCCTGAGAGAGCCGTTGTCCATCATCTTCTCCCCGCCAGGTGTCCTGGGTGAGTCCATTGAGCTGTAGAGTAAGAGTTGCAACTCCACCGAAATTCTGGGCTCAGCTGGCACCTGGACAGCCCAAAGACTCCAGTCTCTGGATGAACACCTACAAACTCCAGCACCACATATAGGTTTGGATACAAGGGAAAAATGAACCAGGTGCAGGGAAGACATATTTGAGTCCAACTCTTGCTCTCTCAGGAGCACAAATTCCAAAGTAGGGCTCACTAGGAAAGCACTAAATTCTGGAGCTATCTGTCCAGACACAGGATGTAGGTGTCTCCAGAGCCCTCAGGAGCCCCTCTATTTGGGGCATATCCACTTTGGAAGTCTATGAGGTCCTACTGAGGTGTGCGTAAATGTTACCTCTGGGATGATCTCCCGACTCATTTTCAAGTCTCTTAGCCATATGAACTC
The DNA here is from genome assembly GCA_026826555.1 of Tolypeutes matacus. Taxonomy (NCBI): domain Eukaryota; kingdom Metazoa; phylum Chordata; class Mammalia; order Cingulata; family Chlamyphoridae; genus Tolypeutes; species Tolypeutes matacus. Next base: position 747,572 of record JAKSZT010015808.1, on the reverse strand, counting down.
ATTTGTCTTTACCTTTTCCTACTTTGATTTGTGGTCTTTTTCTATCAGTATTGCCAGTATGCACTTGGTAGCAATCCCACTGTGCCAGGGAGGCTTATCCCTGGGAGTCATGTCCCATGCTGGGATGATGTTAATGCAATCATATGCTGAGTTTGGCTTAGAGAGGGGCCACATTTGAGCAACAAGGAGGCTGTCAGGAGGCAACCCTTAAGCACCCCATAATAAAATGCTAAGTTTCAATTTCAAGAGCAAAGACTCATAAGGCTAGTCATCAATAACAAGGGTGCACCAGTGGATCATCCTCCTTTGCCAGACACTGCCCCTGCACTTGGGGGACTGTTGTTGCTCCCTTGGAGAATGTGGCAGAGCTCTTCAGGAAGGGAATTCAGTATTCTCTCATTTATTGAGTGATTCTCCACCCATTGTAACAATGACCTGTGAACATTTTAACAATTTTATATATGTTGTATGTATGTTCATATGAACCTATTCCCATGCAACCACCATCCTTGACACCCCCCACCAATGATTCTCTCCCACCCTAGCTGTAACCCTTCTGTGATCCAAAGCTTCTTTAAAGATGAAGCCAATGCAATAGCCAAATAAAATTAATAGGAAAATGAAATAATAATAAGTTTAAATGGAAGAGATAAAATACATGAAAACTTATAAAACCTAAAAATAAAAAAAAATTAAAGGATTGGGATATTCAAAAAATGGGAAAAAAGAAAATTAAAAAAAAATTTTGTCCAGTCTGTACCATGGCACCCCCCCTCTCCTCAGTGTCTTACTATTTTTCATTTAATTTTCAAAGAATTTTTAGGTCACAGCAAAGTCACATACAGAATACAAGAGACTCTCATATACCCAACCTCCTTCCCCTTTCCTTACCCCATATTAAAACCTTTTTGTAAGTGGATGGTAGCATTGTTATAACTGATATATAGCTACTGAACATTGTCAATGGTTTACAGTATGGTTTACATTTTAGATCATACACTTTTATAAATTTTGATGATATTTACCATGTCCTGTGTCCATCACTGTAAGTTAATGAAGAACATTTCCACTGACCAATAAATACCCCCTGTTTAATCTATTCTGTTCCTCTGTTCCCATATCCCCAGGGCCCATGATGACCCCCTGGCTTGACACATTGGATTACAAGATTCATAGTCACATGCAACAAGAGGTCTTGACATACTGGTTTGTCATCCCCTATTAGGAACTGCCCTTGCTCTTGAGAGACCTCTGCCTGTCTATTTCTGAACGAATCAGTCCTCCAAAAATGGGAGTCCATCTCCTTCCCTCTCATTATGTGGGCCTCCACCACTGATACAACACATTATGACAGGATGAACAGTCACACACTCCCTAGAAGCCTGATTCAGATGTGCCCTGTCTCAAATGCCCCCCAACCTACACCCTAATCCAGTGACCATTCCTTGTCATATTGCCATAAAAGCATTACCACCTCTATACTTTCAACCTCATACTCACAGATCCCAAGTGTTCACATGTTCCCTCTCCCATGTCTTCCCCCAATATCCTGAGTACTCTAACACACCCTTCCCAATCTACCCACCTGTCAACCCTGTACCACCAAACACAATAATATCCCTACCCACCTGTCCTATCCCTTTAATACGCAAATACACTCTATCACTTTACCATAGATTACGTCCATTTGGGTGATGGCTCACAAACTTCTCTTTCTCTTTCTTCTAAATCTATCTTTCAGGCAATAGCTCTCTGAGACTGCTCAATTTCCTTAATTCATATCAGTGAGGTCATATACTGTTTATCCTTCAATGCCTGGCTTGCTTCCCTCAACATAAGGTCTTCAAGATTCATCCATGTTATCCGGTGTGTTAGCACTTTATTCCTTCTTACACCCGAATAATATTCCACTGTATGTATGTACCACATTTTGTTTATCCATTCATCTGTTGATGGGCACCTGGGTTGAATCCAACTTTTGGCAATAGTGAACAGTGCCACTAGGAATATTGGTGTGCATATGTCTGTTTGTGTCTTTGCTTTCAGTTTTTCAGGGTATATACCCAGCAGTGAAATCGCTGGATCATATGGAAGATTGATAGTTAGTTTTTTGAGAAACCACGATACTGTCCTCCACAGTGCCTGGAACATTCCACAATCCCACCAGCAGTGGATGAGGGTTCCCATTACTCCACATCCTCTCCAACACTTATGGTTTGCTGTTTTTTTAATAATCACCATTGTAATGGGTGTAAGATGGTATTTCATTGTAGTTTTGATTTGCCTTTCCCTAATAGCTAGCCACGTCAAGTGTTTTTTCATGTGCTTTTTAGCCATTTGTATTTCTTCCTTGGAGAAGTGTCTTTTCAGGTCACTTGCCCATTTTTAAAATGGGTTGTCTTTTTATTTTCAAGGTGTAAGATTTCTTTATATATGCAGGATATTAGGCTCCTATCAGATATATGGTTGCCAAAAGTTTTCTTCCATTGGGTAGGCTGCCTTTTTATTTTCTTGATGATTTCCTTTGAGTTGCAAAAGTTTTTAATTTTGAGGAGATTGCATTTATCTATTTTTCCTTTTGCTGCTCATGCTTTGGGTGTGAAGTTCATGAAACCATTTACTAAAACAAGATCCTGTAGAAGCTTCCCTACATTATCTTCCAAGATCTTTATGGTCTTTGCTCTTATATTTAGATCTTTGATCGATCTTGAGTTGATTTTTGTGTAAGGTGTGAGATGGTGTTCCTCTCTCACTCTTTTGGGTATGGATATCCAGTTCTCCAAGCACCACTTATTGAAGAAGCCATTCTTTCCCAACTGAGTGGACTTGGTGGCCTTGTTGAATATCAGATGACTGTATATGTGAGGATCTATATCAGAACTCTCAAATTGGTTCCATTGTTCAGTATGTCTATCTTTGTGTGAATATCATGCAGTTTTGACCACTATAGCTTTGTATTATGTTTTAAAGTCAGGTAGTGTGATACCTCCAACTTCATTTTTCTTTTTAATATGTCTTTGGTGATTTGGGGCTTCTTATACTTCCAAATGAATTTTGTAGTTAGTTTTTCCAACGGATTAAAAAATGAAGTTTTGATTTTTATTGGGATTGCATTAAATCTGTAGATTAGTTTAGGTAGGATAGACATCTGGGAGATGTTTATTATTCCTTTCCATGAACAGGGAATATTCTTCCATTTATTTAAGTCTTCTCTGATTTCCTTTAACCGTGTTGTGTCGTTTTCTGTATATAGGTCCTTTACATCTTTAGTTAAATTTATTCTTACTTTTTTGATACTTTTAGTTACTACTGTAAATGGTATTTCTTCCTTCATTTTTTCCTAAGATTGCTCATTATTGGTGTACAGAAATGTTACTGATTTTTGAGCATTGATCTTATAACATGTGTATTAGTCAGCCAAAGGGGTACTAATGTGAAATACCAAAAATGGGTTGGTCTTTACAAAGGGTATTTATTTGGGGGAGAAGTCCACAGATACCAGGCCATAAAGCATTAAGTTTCTTCTCTCACCACAGTCCATTGTCACGTGTTAGAACAAGACAGTTGCCAGCGTTTGCCAGGGTTCAGGCTTCTGGGGTTCCTCTCTTCACAGGGCTGCGTTTCTCTCTGGGCTTAGCTCCTGTTTCCTCCACAAGGTCAGCTGGCTCCTGTTTCCTCCACAAGGTCAGCTGTAGACGATCAGGCAAATGGCTTGCTTCTCTTCTCCTGGGGCCTTCTTTCCAATATCAAAACTGCTTCTCAAAAGACTGCTTCAACTGTCCTTTGCCTTGCCTTTTATATTCGATTCCCCACCCACCAAGGAGTGGGGCTCAATGCCCTAATCCTAACCTAATCATGTCCAGATTAACAGATCAGTTTACAAGCATGATTCAATTATATTTTTGGAATTCATAATTACATCAAACTGCCACAACGTGTGACTTTACTGAACTGCTATATAAGTTCAAAATCTTTGTTGTAGATTTCTCAGGGCTTTCTATGTATAGAATCATGTCATCTGCTAATAATGAAATTTTTACTCCTTCTTTTCCAGTTTGGATGCCATTTATATCTTTCTTGCCTCAGTGCTTGAGCACGTACTTCTAAGACAATGTTAAATAGGAATGGTGATAGTGGGAATCCTTGTCTTATTCCCAATCTCAGAGTGAAGGCTTTGAGGATTTCACCATTGAAGATAATGTTTGCTTTAGGTTTTTCATATACACCCTTTATCATCTTCATAAAGTTTCCTTCTATTCCTATCTATTGGAGTGTTTTTATCAGCAAAGGGTGCTGTATTTTGTCGAATGCTTTTTCTGCATCTATAAAGATGATCATGTGATTTTTTTCTTTCAGTCTGTTTATGTGGTGTATTACATTGATTGATTTCTTATGTTGAACCATCCTTGCATACCTGGGATGAAACCCACCTGGTCATGGTCTATAATTATTTTGATATGCTGTTTAATACTATTAGCAAGTATTTTGTTGAGGATTTTAACATCTGGGTTCATTAGAGAGTTTGGTCTGTAATTTTCCTTTCTTGTGGTATCTTTGTTTGGCTTTGGTATTAGGGAAATGTTGGCATCATAGAATGAGTTAGGCAATGTTTTTTTACTTGGATTTTTTGGAAGTGCTTACGCAGGATTGGTGTTAGCTCTTTCTGGAATGCTTGGTGGAGTTCACCTGTGAAGCCGTCTCGTCCTGGTCTCTAATTAGTTGGCAATTACTACTTGTAATTGGACTGTTGAGTTCATCAATTTCTTCTTTCATCAAAGTAGGCTGATTGTGGGATTCTAGGAATTTGTCCATTTTCTCTAAATTATCATTCTTATTGGCATATACCATTATATATCATGTCATAACATACAAAATTGTGGAGGAGAGAGTTTAAACTATAATGTAAACCATAATCCACACTTTATGGCAATATTATGTGTATGCTGCATATAAATGTGTAGGCAAATGAATATGTATATATATACATATACACATATATTTTCATATAAAATAATAAATGTGCTTGCCATATTTATTCTAGTTATTTTTTAGGGATTGTTGTTACTGTGAAAGGAATTTTTCTCTGTCATATTTTCAAACCAGTTCTTCATGATATATAAGAAAAGTATTATCTTATGTCAGTCTTGCCATTACTTGTTGGTTCCTATATTTTTGCAGGAAACTGTATCATTTCTTTTCTTTCCTATTCTTTATCCTTCATATTTCTTGTTCTATTTATATTGCTAATAAGGTGTTTAATTGTAATATTTTTCATGGGCCTCCATCTATTTCTTATGTTTTTAGCAGGAAATTTACCAATGTTTTCATCGTCAGCTATGGTGTATATGGTACTTTGTTTTATCATACCCTTTTTAAAATAAAAAAAAATAACTCTTCCTTTTACAGATTGTTCAGAACTTTATCATGATTTGATCAGTGTATTTATTGACTTTTTTGATAGTGTTTATTATTTCCTTTGCCTGTTATTTTTTTAACATTTTCATTAATAATTTTTAATATGTATTATTGGGATAAACCTTAATTGGACATGATGTGCTGTTCTTTTCTGAACCACATCATGAGCTTAATATATTCCAGCCTACTAGAATGGCTAAGAGTGAAAAGACTGGTAAATCAAGTGTTGATGATTTAGAAGAACTCAAGCTATTGTACATTCCTGATGAGAGTAAAAACTTTTATACTCACTTCATTTAGCCCTTTGGTACTTTGTTTTAAAGTTGATCATTAATGTACCATATAACATAGAAATTCCCCTCATACATATATATCCAAGAAAAATATAAAAATGTAACCACTAAAAGATCTACATAAATGTTCTTAGCAACTTTATGCACAATAGCTTAAACTGCAAAAAACTCAAATATCCATCTACAGGAATATGAATAAAAACATTATGGTTAAATACAGTATGATATTATTCAGCAATAGATAGCAACAAACTACCAATAATTTCATAAAATGGGTGAATTTCAAAAGCATTATTGAAAACAAAAGAAAGCAAACTTGAAACTTCATAATGTAGGATTCCACATATATGAACTACAATAATTGGCAAAACTAATCTACTGTGATAGAAGTAAGAAAAATAATTGCTTCTGGTGTGGGAATTTGGGCATATAGTGTTAGAAAGAATTATAAGGGAACTTTCAGGAGTGATGGAAATGTTCCGTATCTTGATTTGATTGATATAGGAGATAATTACACATGTATATACAATGCAAAACTCATTGAACTGTACTTTTAAAATTATGTTTTTGCGTGTAAAACACCTCAATTAAAAATATGAAGCTATAAGTGAAACATTGCACAAAATTTTTATTGAAATAAAGCATACTTTGTGCCAAGAATTCTACAGCATGAAGAAGCATTTCTCAATGATGTTTAAGTAATATCAAATCATTAAAAGGCTGATTATTATCCTTTTCCAAAAATGAAGCAAATAATGACATGGACAAGCTTGTAATTTTCAGATTGAAATGTTACTTCTTTTTCCAAATGAATTGTCTGATTTTTCCATCTCCATATGTGAGTCTGTGGGAGGGGAATAAAGAGAAGTAATATTGAAAGATTAAAGTCATTTCTGAAACCCAATACAAGGTAAGGTTTCATAGGAAGTATGGATTCCAGGTAAAGACTGGGTGTCTTTCCTTATATCTTAAAGTATTTTATTCTACTTTTGACAAATAATAGTAATGAAGAACTGAATTTGAACAAAAAGATTTTGAAGTTTGTCCCACTCATCTCATAGATGAGGCAACTAAGCTCAAACTCACATGAAATTATCTGTAAGGTCAGGCAGGAACCAAGGTCTTTTACTCTTAATTCTCAATGAAATCCCTTTGTTTTCCCTTCACTTTTCCTTCATCATTATCATCAAATGAAAAGTGATTCATAAGGTCTTATCTCTTTCTCCATGTACTGTTTTGCCTTTACCAGCATCCAAAACTATGTTCTTTTGACCACTGTTCTATAAAGTGTTCTGCAACATGTAAGAATATCTTCTACAGGAAAAATATATCCCTCGTTCTCAAGAAATCAATGGTTCTTCTTGGAGAGTCACAAAGCATAAGTAAGCATGTTTAAGGTTTACTGAAAAGTTAGATTACAGCAACATTTATGGCATATGTGGGGAACTCCTTAATGATTAAACCAACATATTCATCTATGTTTCTATATCTTCAGGATTTGGACTCAGGCAGAAACCAATAATCCCAGAAAAGCAAAATCATTCACAGTGCAGATAGTGCATGGATAAGTATCCTATCATCCCTAGCCCTGGAGGTCCTCATTGTCAAGAGACGGTGACTAAGTTAATAAAAATTGGTAACTATACCAAAATTGGTTTCTATACCAAGGACTACAGCATGATCCCATACCTGCAGGCAGCAGAACCAACTGCAAGCAGAAGTGAGTAGCTCATAGTAGGAAACGGCATGGACTGGGTGAGGAAGTGTGTGTGGTGGTGGTCCCGTGTCAAGCTCTCAGATTCAGTCAATTTAGGGACCATCTTAATCCACTTTTTGTACTCTTCCTTCACCTGAAAAAAAATGTTAAAATAATAAACTTGCCTAGTAAAAATTACTTAAGTAGAAGATGAGATCAGATTTTCACTCACTTTCTGAATATCATTTACATGGTCAAAGTCATATTCAATAATACTGTATTGTCATTGAATCTTAAATTACTCCTCTGTAAAGTGACATTATGAGTTTATCTCTTTAGCTTTTCAAAGGAAATGTTTTCTATATCCATGGCCTGGTATACTATAGACATTTATATTTTAGTTGAATAAATGTGTGAATGTGTAAAAATTGTGGTGTTTTATGTGCATTTCATTTTGTGTGCATTTGTTCATTCATTCTACATGTATACATTAATATCTTTAAAGTATTGGGATCTGTGAAGATACAAAAGTGAACACAAAAGAACCAGAAACTGTCCTCAGGAATCTAATTGAAAACGTTGAGTAGGCAGAGGAAGGGGATAGAATGGCAGAAAAGACTTTGACAAGCTTGGGAACATCCTTAGCAAAGATCCTGACTTTGACAAGTGCACTGAAGAAGTCAGATCCTAGGGAGCCTAATGAGTAAGGAGAAGAACTGAGAAGAGACAGGCAGGGTCAGACTGCAGATTTTGTAGTTCATTTTAAGGATTTGAACTTTATTCTAAGAATAAGGGAAGCCATTGAAATATTGACAATAGAAGAAGTGGAAGTTGTTTGTTAAAAATGATCTCATTTTGGTAGCACATTCTTGTGAGTATAATTTACAGCAGTGAATTACATAAAAGGAGGTGGTTACAAGGGGGAAATTTTAGGTCATATAGGTTACTAGAAAAATTAAAGATAAAACTTGGGACTGTATAACACAGAGAGCCGTATTGTGGACAAAGGTCTATAATTAATAGTACAAGTACAAGAATATTCTTTATTAAATTATAACAAAAGTATGACACGTTTAATAAAAGGTGTTAATTTTAGGTTTGTATATATGAAAAATACATATAATGTAAATTATGGATGATAGTTAATAGTACTATTTTAATACTTTTTCATCAACTGTAATAAAGGTGCCCTACTAATGAAAAGTAGTAGGAATAGGAGGCTATCTGAGAATGCTGTACCTTTTATATGATTTTTCTGTAAACCTACAACTTCTCAAATTTAAATTAAAAATAATAATGATAAGAAATATTTCACAGGCCTTTGTATTGGGTATTTTAAATGAGGTACTCCATGTAAATTGCTTTATACAGTTCTGAAAACATGCTCTTTCAAAAAATGTTGACTATTACTGTAAAAATTAGGACAATTATAAAAAAGGTGTTATCATCAATGATAAATGTTTCACACAGTGGGAGGCTGGTGGTGGGGTGGTATAGGGAAATCTTGTATTTTATGCCTGATTGTTCTGCAAACCAACAACTTCTCTAATGAAAACTTTAATTGATCTCTTTTGCTGTATTTGAACTTTCATGGAATTTGGGCTCATCTGAAACAAAGTTGGATGTAAAATATCTCATGAAGAAACTCTTCCTTCCTGGTAAAATTTATTAAAATATGAAAAAAACCAATATTATTTTAAGAGCAGCAACATAAATACTATTCATTTTGCTAGACTTTAATGTATGTTCCAAACAATGAGTAGAAATTACTTTACCCAATTATTCTACATCCTTAATGCAGATATAAATGAAAAGAAACCAAAAGATAAAAATGATTGAACTGAACTAGGAGTAATTTCTTTTAAATAAACTATATAAGGAAACAAGTATATATTGAGGATAAGTAAGGTTGAAAAGCACTTAATAGTGACTGCAAAATGTGAGAAGCCCAGAGCTAGACTTGTAAAAATGGAAGCACAGGAAAAGAAGTAGTGGTAAAAATGAATGTAAAAGGATTTTCATCTGGTTTGGTTCAGTTGCTTACCTAAACACTCTTATGTTTCCTTTGTAAGATAATATGAAAATTTTTGCCATTATTTGATTGGGAGGATATATACACTAAATAGTATTAAAAGATTGCTTTATTTTGTATAAAAATAACAGCTTCATGAAAATAATTCGTATTTATGTAAGACTCTGCCATCCTCATATGGGATGGAGAGCAAAAAATGAACATAAGAGCTTGGAATAGAAACAACAGATATGAAATGCAAAGCAATACAGCTTGTAAGTATTATTGATACGTGAAGAACATAAACCCTTGATATATATATACACACACACACACACACACATATATGCCAGAGAGTGCTGTACATAGTCATTTGGTGCACGTAATACTAGTTATGGTAAATTAATCAGACATTCACATCAATGTAGTGAAATTTTTAAAGAAAAAGGACCATAAGTATGTTAATTATTGTCAGTTTTTCTGGAGGCAATATCCAATAGGCTATGTTCCAAAGAAAGCCCAGTAACTTTGGCAACTCCATAGCACTTTCTGAAAGGTTGTTGGGATAATGAGATGAATATGCCACATGAAACCATACTATTGTCTGTTCCAGATATTCTTCATTTTTGGAAGAACTAATCAGCAAAGAAATATGTCATTGTGGAGAATGGAAGCATACTGGGTTTCTCTGGTAAGCAATGT
>JAKSZT010015808.1:577771-651706 GCA_026826555.1 Tolypeutes matacus | reverse complement strand
TCCAAAATGTGTTTACCAATTGCAATGAATGTACCACATTGATGAAAGATGTTGCTAATGTGGGAAAATGTGGGAGGTGTGGGGAGCAGGGCATATGTGAGTCCTCTATAAATTCTCTGTAACATTTATGTAACCAAAATATCTTTTAAAAAATAAAAAAGTGAAGGCAAAAACAAAAAAAATCCATCAATATGCTGCCTACGAGAAACTCACCTTAGACCCAGGGATAAAAAACAGCTGAAAATGAAAGGTAAGAAAAAGATACTCCTTGCAAAGAGTAACCAACAAGGAACAGGGATTCCTATTTTAATATTGGACAAAACAGACTTTAAATGCAAAAAATGTTATGAGCTAAAGAAAGCTGAGGGACTCTTCTGATCTTTATTTCTAAGAAATAGTTTAGAGGCCTGCTTCCCTGTCCATGCAGGAAAATCAGCACTATCAGTTTCTACCTTGAACAGAAACATTCTTGGTCTGTTCAGTTAAATAGTTAACCAAAACCTTTGCCTCCACCTTATCTTTGACTTAAGCCACTGTATGTCTTCATTATCTTTCTGCTTGGATTGCTTGTGATGTTTAATGACCCCTCACATATTGCCTTTCTGTCCCTTCTCATGGAAACCCTGACATTTACTGTGAAAAAAGTTCTGAATAAAAATTGTGCTGGGGATCAGCTCCAGAGAAGAACTCCCTTACCTGTTCTCCCCCCAGACCTCTCTCAACCACTGAGTTCAGAGTAATTTCATTGTGCCTTTGTGGGCTCTGCTGGACAGACCCCCACAAGATTTTGCAGGATGGATTCCTGCAAGTGGTGACCCTGACATGATTTGGATCAGCAGCTCAATTGGCATGTCAAAGGGGTGAAATTTATCCAGATAACTCATCATCCCAAGGTAAGGGAAAAGCATGCCCACTCAGGATAGTTGCCTATATGTTGAAATTCAGTCAGGGGTATTATCGATTTACCATGGTTTCAGGGCTCTCTAAAGAGCAAAAGGCTTTTGTTAAAACCATTCAGGAATTACTAAAGGCAGCTTACTGTACCGTAAAGGAAACTCAACTATTCCCTATATTAGAATTAGTCCAAAATTTCTGTCCATGGTTTCCTGACAGAGGAACGTTAGACTTAGAATTATGGGAGCAAGTAGGAGTAAACCTAAAAAGAAAATATGAAGAGGGAGAGAAAATTCCCACCTCTGCTCTTATAACCTGGAGCCTAGTAAAAACAGCTTTATACCTGCTTTACACTCCTTCCTGGCCTGCTGCTCATCCAGAGGAGTCCTCACTCCAAAATTCCTGTACCTTTAGACAAAGAGGAAGCCCTGCCCAACTCCTCCCCCAATCTCAGTTTTCTTTGAAACTCAGACACCTCTGTCTGCAATGGAAAAATGTTAAAAAGAAGCCCTAGAGGCTGGAGAATGCCACACTTTCCTGGTGACTCTTTAAAATGAGCATCCACAGCATGACTCACATCCTTATGCAGTCTTTAAAGAGCTTTGTAAAAAACATTATTGAACCTAATTCCTTCACTAAGGGGATTTTGGACTCCAGAGCTAATAGCTATCAAATGTGCCTCTGGAATTGGAAAGTTCTTATAAAAGCTATCGTTACCCCAGCTCAATTTAGTGTTTGGCAACTAGACTATCAAGAAAGCTTCACTCAACAGGCAGAAGTGTTGAACAAAGCCCTTGTCAGTGTAATCATGTTTGTAAGAAAACATTCTGCCAAAGATGTAACTAAGATAAGGAAAACATTCTGGCAACAACTCTGCAAACCGCCTACTGCCTACATGATGATAAGACTGCGAACGATGGGGGCTAATAGAATTAAACCACTGAAAGAATAGGAAAACTTAATTATATTGGTGTTCTCTGCTTTGTTTCCATGCTGATTCTGGTTAAGCATGTATAGACAAATTAATAGAATTAGTGCAGAATTTCTAAGAAGTCATTATTAAACAAAAACTGAATTAATAATAATAACAAAGAGTAAAAATTATGAGTCAAATTAGTCAGTTTTATATTTCTGTTGGTGTATTATAACTCATTTTATGTTTGTCTGTATGCTTCTGGATGGTAATATTAAATTAATAAATGAAAATTATTAAAAGAGCTCTAATCAAATGGCCAAAAATTTAATAAGCACTTATATTAATAAATAAACATGGATGATAATTTAAAATAATATAAATATTTATAACCAAATTAAATCATTGTTCTGATAAGTTTGTTTAATGTTAATGGTAATTATATATTGTGAAAGGTTTGCTTGGAAACAATTTCTAAAATCATTTTGTTAACTTATGTATGTAAGATAAATAGAATGTGTTTTTATTATTAAGGAAACAGAAAACAATTTTGTCCTAGGATAAAATGACTGGTTATTAAAAAAAAAAAAATGGGGGGACAAAACCTGAATGAATACAGAAAGTGCAGAAGGTGCATCGAAAAGGACTTTTTATGATCAAAGGTATAAAAATTTTGATGGGTCCATCTTTAAAGTTTTAAAAGCCTTAGTATCAAATAGCATACTGATGCAAAGTTAATTTTTTTTCATTCCTAAATATTCTCAAGTCATTAGTCTATTTTAGAAGTTTACAAAAACTTTTTCTCCTGAATAATCAGTATACAAAAAAGAAAGCCTGTTTTATCAAAATAGTTTCTTGTACTTTAACCTTATCATTTCCTTAAAGAACTAGTCTTATCACTTTTAGAAAATCATAATGTTCAAACCTGCCTTCTCAAAATCAAATCTTGAAATGTAGCTTTTTATTTCAAATTAGTGCAAAAGATTCATTCTTTCCCCTTGAAAAAATTAAAGTAATAAAATGGTTGATTTTATTTAATATGTTATAGTTTGAATGGAAAGCCTTTAAAATTGTTATAAATTAAAGGGTTTTCTTTAACCTTCTCTTAATTAAAGTTGTAAAAGTAGAAGATTCATATGATTCCTGAAAATTTAACAATGTTTAAGCATAATATTAGATAAAACTATAATGATGTAAATCAGTTTTAGTTATTAAAAAAAAAAAAAAAACTTATGTGTCACAAAAACAACATCTCTGCCTGGAAATCAATAAACAGATGCTTTAACTCATGTTCATCTAATTTACCCCACCTCTGCTAAAGAAGAATTTCTATAGCTGCAGAAAGAGAACAGCTATTGGGTGCTGCCAGGGGTAATGCATAACAGTAAATTATTGTAAATTAAAGTAACACCAGTACTGTATGTAATAGTCCCAAATATTATTACTTTGTTATAAAAAATTTTGTTAATCACCAAACTAATGCCTTGCTAGTCAGCACTTTTCATATTTCATGAAAAATAATAAGAACTAAAACAGTGAGCACATCAGGAATGTTTTGTAACAAATAAAAACAGATAAAGTGCTTATGAGAAGGTGATGTGTTCCTCCCTGGGAAAGCTGGCCACTTTCTCAGGTGATGCATAAATCTTGGAATGTATTGCCCATGGAGTGTTGTGTTTTTTCCTGAGGAGGCTGGCCACTTCCTCAAGAATTAATACAGAGCTTGCAGGTTAGCATCTATAGTATCAAGTTCATTAATCATGAACACAGTAAAAGAGATAGTCAATAGTCAAACCAGTTAAAGTCTCACCCTAGTAGAAGGTGCTCTGCACAAGTGTTTTCAATCAAAATTCTATTATCAGCTACTAATTCAAAACTTCCCAATCAAAAACTAAATGTTAGTAGATTTATATGTAAAATTGCTCTATCATTCTATAACTGCATTCAATATTAACTTAGTCTTTTAACTGATATATTGTTCCTTTTTCTCACTCTATCAGTATAAACTAAAATTAGATATACATATTAGCATTTACCTTGTATCTATCCAAGACTCTAACCAAAAATGAGCCAGGTATATCAGTGTGTCCCCCAGTTTGGTAAGCATGTGAATGTATGTATACATATTGTAAAAGATTGAAAGACAACATTTAAACCCCTGTTTATAAACAATCCTTCACTTATTTTATATTCTTCCAATTATAAAAAAAAGTTCCCTAACTAAATATCAGTGAAAAATTCTACCAAAAGAAATGCTCAATATCCCCACCATGTGTCAATATTATGTCTTTTAGGCTTTATGCCTTACTCATTCTGCCTTCCCACTAGCATGTATTTATCATCACATGAATAATATCCTCATTACAGCCCCCTCAAAAACACTTTTAATACAACTCTATAAACATCTCCAAAATTCTTTTACCTAAGCCAGTTTCCAAATAACCCATAATTAAATCCAATTAACTCAGCCTTGAAAGTATTTAAGATATGTCACATCATCTAAAACAAAGAAACAAAAAAGGAGGGAGTATAGATACCTCTCCTAGAAATACAATAGCCCAGCACTATATACTTTAAATTTTTCAATTCAAACAGCCTCTAAGCAGCTGAAAAACATTTCTCCCCTATTCAGGAGAGTTATCAAACACAAGCTAAAATTCTGTACAAATAAATGTTGGGAGATGGATCTTAGGAAGGACCCTGTGATCTCATAATGTGGGGAAGAGGGTATGCTTGTGTGCTTACTCCAACAGGCCCCCTGTGGCTGCCAGCAAAGAATATAAAGCTATACCTGAAGCTGGAAAGATCACCCATTCAACCCAATACCACAGATGGAGAAGATGATGTTGGAAAAACAGAGGAACACCTGGACGCATTCATGCCATAACACTATCCAAACTCAGGGAGTGACTTGGGGAAATCTTAAACAATAAAACATAAAAAATTCATTAGTGCACTTATTACTTTCATTATCTCAGCTATTATCACAGCTGCCATTGCCACCACTATGGTAGTCGCCTTAACAATATCTGTCCAAGCTGCTCATGTTGTTAATCAATTCATGACCATATTACTGACAAACTTATTACTCAAACTCATACTGATAATAATATTCTTACCAAACTTGATGATTTAGAAGCCTCTATCCTCTGGATAGGTGAAAAACAATAAGCTCTGCTTACCAGACAAGATTTGCAGTGCAACCGGGAACATGTTAAAATTTCTGTCACCCCTTTGCTTTGGAATAGCTCCCAACTTTCTTGGGAACAAGTTAAAACTCACCTTCAAGGAACCTTCTCCTCCCATTTACAGGGAGAAGTACTGACTCTCTAGCAATGACTGGAACATTAATTACCTCAAATTCAACTCCTCAGTCAGCAAAATGTGTTTCAAACCCTTAATGATAATTTACAATGGTTAAATCCTTCTAACTGGTTTCATGGCCTAAATGTTAGGATTTGGAAAGATACCCACAAGACTTTGCAGGATGGATTCCTGCAAAAAGCAATTCTATATTAATAAAAGGGACAATCACCAGGAAGAAAGAAAGAAAAAACAGTCATAAATATCTATGCACCTAGCCATGGTGCCCCAAAATACATGAGACAAACTCTAGCAAAACAGAAGGGAGAAATACTCACCTCTACAATAATAGTTGGAGACTTCAAATCACCAGTCACATCAGTAGATAGACTAGCTAGAGAAAAGACCAACAAGGAAACAGAGAAATTGAACTATATGATAAACTGCTAGACCTATCAAACATAGACAAAATGTAGCATCCTGAATCAGTAGACTGTACATTCTTCATGAGTCCTCATGGATCTTTCTCCAGGATAGGCACATGTTGGTTTACCAGGCATATCTCAATAAATACAGAAATGGTGACATTATACAAAGCACCTTCTTAGATCATAATAGAATGAAACTGGAAATCAATAATAGATGAGAAAGGGGAAAATTCACGAACATGTAGAGTCTGAACAATACACTCTTAAACAATCAGTGGGTCAAGGAAGAAATGTAAATATATTGAGATGAATGAAAAGGAGAAAACAACATAACAAAACATGGGATACAGTGAAGACAGTGCTGAGGGAGAAACTTATAACCCTAAAAACCTACATTAAAAAAGAAGAAAGAGCTGAAATCAAATATTTAACTGAACAACTGGAGGAACTATAAATAACAGCATTCCATTCCCAAAGCAAGTAGAAGGGAAGAAATTATCATTAGAACAGAAACAAATGAGTTGAGAGGGAAAAAAAGGAAAAGAAAAAATTCAACAAAACAAAAGCTGATTATTTGAAAAGATCAGTAAAATTGAGAAACCTTTAGGGATACTAACAAAGAAAAAAGGGTGAATGTAAATAACTATCAGAAATGAAAGGAGGAAATTTATGAATAAACTCACAGAAATAAAAATAATTATGAGGATATTATGAGAAATTGTTTGCTGAAAATTAGACAACCTATATGAAATGGACAAATTCCTAGAAAGGCAAAAACCAACAATATTAACTCTACAATAAATATAAGAACTCAACAAGCCGAACACTTTTAAAGAGATTGAATCCATCATTAAAAGTCTCCCAAACAAAGAAAAGTCCAGGACCAGATGGCTTCACAGGTGAATTCTACCAAGTATTTCAAGAAAAATGAACATCAAACCTAGTTAAACTCTTCCCAAGAATTGAAGAGGAAGGAAAAAAATACAGCACATTTCACGAAGCCAGGATCACCCTAATACCAAAATCAAAAAAGATAATACAGGAAAAGAAAATTACATACCAACCATGATAATGTGCATAGATTTAAAATTTCTCTGAAAAAATTTTCAAATAGACTCCAAAAGTATATCAAAAGAATTATACACCATGACCTAGTGAGTTTTATTCATGGTATGTAAGGATGATTAAGCATAAGGAAATCATTTAATGTAATATGTAACATTAAAAATTTGAAGAAAAAATAACATGATCATCACAATAGATGGAGAAAAGACATTCAAATAAGTTAAGCATTTTTTCTTGATAAATACACTTGAAAGACAGGAATAGAAGGAAAATTCCTCAATATGATAAAGGACATATATGTAAAATCCACAGCTAACATTGTGCTTTGTGGGGAAAGGTTGAAATATTTGCCACTAAGAACCAGAACAAGAAAAGGATGCCCACTGTAACCACTGTTTTTTGATATTTTGCCAGAAGTTCTAGCTAGAGAAATTAGACAAGAAAAATAAAAGGCACCCAAATAGGAAAAGAGGAAGTAAAACTCTCACTCTTTGTTGATGACATAATCCTATATTTAAAGTTTCTGAAATGTCTGAGACAATTCTACTTGATCTATTGAACAGTAAAATAGCAGGATACAAGATCAACAAGTAAAAATCAGTAATGCTTTGTACAGTACCATTGAACAATCTAAAGAGGATTGCAATTTACAATTGCAACAAAGAGACATAATTAACTAGGAATCAATTTAACTAAAGATGTACATGACCTATACTCAGAAAACTGCAAAAAATGCTAAAGTTAAGCAAAGAAGACCTAAACAAATAGAAAAACACTCTGTTTTCATGGATTGGGTGACTAAACATCATAAAGATGTCACTAATACCTAAACTGACTTATAGATTCAATGTAACACTTATGAAAATTCCAACAGCCTACTTCACAGAATTATTAAAGGATATTACAAAGTTTATTTGAAAGAGAAAGTATACCTGATTTAAAAAAAACAATCTAAAATAGAAGAAAGATGTGGGAGGACTTACAATTCCTCTCCTTGTAAGATATTATAAAGTGAGAGTGTTCAGAAGACCGTAGTATTTTCATAATGATAGACATATTGACCAATGGAATAGAATTGAAAATCCAGAAATAAACCTTCAACTCTAAGGCCAACTGGTTTTTGACAAACCTACCCCGTTGACATTACCAGAATAAAAGTCTCTTCAAAAAATGTTACTGGCTTTGGATAAATTGTATGCTTTATTAATATGAATCAATAAAATATTTTTTAAAAATGATGCTGGGAGACCTGGATATCCATAACCAAAAGAAAGAGGACCCTTATCTTGCTCCCAATATATGAATCAACTCCAAATGAATAAAAGACCTAAATATAAATGCCAGAACCATGTATCTACTAGAGGAAAATATAGGGACTATCATCAACATCTTGTGGTAAATGGTGGTTTCTTAATCTTACACCCAAAACACATGCAACAAAAGAAAAAAATAGATAAATAGCACATCTTCAATAATAAACAAATTTGTTCCTCAAAAGATTTTGTCAAAAGGGTAAATAGTGATCAGACAGTGGGAGAAAATGTTTGGTAATCACATATCCAACAACGGTTTAATACCCATGATATATAAAGAGAAGCAACAACTGAACAATAAAAAGATAAATAAAATGATTAAAAAATGGGCAAAAGACTTAAATTGACATTTGTTGAAAGAAGAAATACAAATGGTGAAAAAATGCATGGAAAACTTCAACATCACTAGTGATTATGGAAATGCAAGTCAATGCTACAATGTGACAATCTTTCAGACCTAATAGAGTGGCCACTATTAAAAAGACAGAAAAGAATAAGTGTTGGAGAGGATGTGGGGAGATAGGAATACTTATTCACTGTTAGTGGGAATGTGGATTGGTACATACACCGTGGAGGACTCTTTGGGTCCCTAAAGAAGTTTAACACTGATTTTTCACGTGACTCAAAATAGCTTACTAATTATATACCCAGAGAACTGAAAGCAGTGACATGAACAGATATCTGCACACTGATGTTCACTGTGGTGTTATTCATGATTTCTAAAAGATGAAAACAACCCAGGTTTCTATCCACAGATAAACACACAATGGCATATTACGCAGCTGTAAGAATAAATTAAGTCGTAGAGCATATGGCAACATGAACATGCAGGATTTTTTGTTGAGTGAAGCAAGCCAGACAGAAAAGAAAAAAAATATTGTATGATTACTCTACTATGAACTAAATATATTGTGTAAAATCATGGAGTTAACTAAAATATAGGTTACCAGAAAATAAGATGAAGTTAAAGAATGGAAAGCTGAGGTTTAACCTGTGTAGAATAGTAAAATGTTGCTTGTTAATCTTTGGAAATGAATAGAAAAGGTGTAAGCACATCATAGTGTTTGTAACTTGCAGAGCTATTATATGGTATGACAGTGGTTGAAAGTGAAAGCCTAAGGTCATGTGTATTACTAGAAAGAAAGCTACAAAATTTAATATGAGACTGTATAGAATAGGAAAACCTCATGTAAAATAAGGATATGTGCAAAATTGCATATATAAGGCTGTTTTTCTTTGATACTGAACAAATATATGTTAATGTAACAAGATCTTAATATCAGACAAAAGAATAGATTATGCTAAGTGAAAGAAACCAGATCCAAAGTATTGTGTATTGTATGATTCCATTTATATAAAATCCTAATAATAGAAATAAATTTATAAATATAGATTTATGTCATTGGTCATGTAGGGCTGGGGAAGGATAGAGGGATTGAGAGGTGACTGCTAAGGGTTGAGGAGTTTTTTTTTTTTTTTTGGAGTAATGAAATTGTTCTAAAATTATTTGTGGTGATGAATGCACAACACTGTGATTATACTAAAAGCAATTGTTTGCAACTTTTGGATAGATTCTATCATATGTGAACATATCTCTATAAAACTGCTTTACAAAAAGATATGATTCTACTGATAGGTTAGTTATTCAAGTTTTTTTAACCTATTTTTCTAGTTGGTTTTCAGCATTACTTTTCTTTTGTCAAAATTATATATGTTCTGGTTTGATGTCCTTTACTAACATATGTAATTTATATAATATATTCCTTGGTGTGGTTTTCTACTCCCTCTCTCTTAATAGTGTAACTTAAATATATCTTAAAATAATATAGTTCATAATATATATTTATGTGATGCATGTTTTAAATTTTCTTCATAATTACCATTTCATTATATTGAAAGTATAAGTTCTCTACACATTGTTGAATATTATCCTTGTAAAACTGAAACTCAAATTAGTAGTAACTATTGCCTAAGAGTTACCTCCTGAAAACCTTCTTACTCAAATTTGGCCTCTAAACCAAAATTAGCATATAAGGTCACTGCCAGCCCTAGGTGTGGGACACTACTCTTGGAGATGGGCCTTCCTGGCACCAGGAGATTATTTTATCATGCCAACTTTAAAATGCATTTGGAAAAAGACCTTGACCAAAAGGGGAAAATATTAAATAGAAAAGAGTTTTTATGGCCAAGAGAGTTCTAAGTGAGTTGTGAGGCCATTCCAGAGGTTACACTTATGCATCTCACTGAGTGCCACAGTTAACAATGTTTCAAGCAGGGAGCTCTTGTGGATTCTAGAGACATCTGGACAATATAGGCAGGGCATACAACTCCAGGAAAATGGCACCTCATGGGTGGGCCTTACCTTCACTGATTTTAACTTATTTTCCCAGTGTAACAGAGTTTAACTCATTTATAATTTCCCAATATATCATTCTCCTGCCCCTTTTCTTTGAACCTATAATTAGCACTATACCTGTTCAATATATGTCACTGAGACTTAAATCTTCAGGCTGTTCATATGCTGGTTGAGACCTGAATCTCAGCAGAGTGGCAGCCAACACCTACTCTCCAGTTCATTGGAGTCACTGAGGACAACAAACAAAATGATGATGATCGACAATGCCCATCCCCCCAAAACAAAACGTATCTACAACTACAAGCAATACAGTAGTACTCATCTGCCCCATGGGATCTAACATCCTATTCAATCATAAGCAGCATGGCTATCACCATCCCAAAATTCTAAAGACTGAGGAATCAACAAGTGTAAGGGGGGAACACAATTGTGGACCAAAGTAGAATTATTATCCTAGTAATGTGAGAACTTGTAATATTGATATAAATGTAGTGGTCACTAGAGGTTCTGAGAAAAAGGGGAGAGAACATCAGGTCTAACACAGGGCTATTTTGGGGACATTGGGATTATTCTGTATGGTATTACAATGACAGATAAAGGTCATCATACATTTTGTCAAAACCTATAAAATTGAGTTGTGCAAAGTGAAACCATAATGTAAATTCTAGACCATGGTTAGTAGAAATGCTTCAATATTTGTTCATCAACTGTAACAAATGTGCCACACTACTGAAAGATGTTATTAAAAGGGGAAATGTGAGAGGGGAGGGGATGGGGTATACAAGAATCCCCCATATTTTCGATGTCACTTCTTTAACTTAAAACTGCTTTAAAAATAAAGTTAAATACAGCTTTAAAAAATAGAAGCTGTGAAGCTTGTAGGTGTTTATCAATTACTTTTTAGATTAAATATCCCTCAAAGACCATGTAGCATTTCAGTTTTCATTTGTTTTAGGACCTCTTGCATAGGTAAGTCTAGTCCAATGTTAACTTAAAAGACACAATTTAATTATGGCAACGTGCAACATGCACAATCTTCCAGATCATTGTGTAGTAGAACAGAAGCCTGATTTTGTACTAATAGTAAGATCTTATTTTCAGTAGTGCATAGTTTTAACAAACAAAGATAGAGAGATGCTATGATTCTGAGTCACAGTGAGATACTCAGGTGGGATTTTAAAAAGTACTCTCATTCCTATTAATGCTATAGCAAACTACAACAAATTTAGAGGCTTGAAAACTAAACATTTATTAACTTATAGTTCTGGAGGATAGACTTCCAAAATGGGTCTCACTGGGTTAAAATCAATGTGTCAGCATAGCTCTGATCCTCCTGGAGCCTCTAGGGGAGAACATGTTCACTCACCTTTTCCAGCTTCTAGAGGCTGCCTGCATTTTTTGGTTCATGGCCCTATCTCACTCTGTCCTCTGCTTCCATCATCATCTCTGGCTGTCATTTGTCCATATCCATTTTTCTGGTATTATATTGAGCCTACCTGGATTATCCAGTATGATTATCCTACCTCAAGATCCTTAATTTAAACACATTTTCAAAGTAGCTTTTCCTTGTAAGAGAATATATTCACAGGGTCTCAGAATCAAGGTGTGGATATTTTAGGGGTCATTTTTTCTGCCTATTACAGGGACCAATATTATACTTTCCAGTGCTTCAAACAAAAACAAAGAAGGGCTAAATATAAATGAATGGAAATTATATCCCATTTAAATATGAACCAAATGAAAACATGGGTAGCCAAGTTAACAACCAACACAATAGGAGTCATAGCACAAAAATATTGATTTTCTTTCCTAGGAAGCTCAAATCAAATACCATGAAATTGATTGGCTTAAACACTGTGAATATACTAACTTCAGTTCTGGGGCTTGTTAAATATTCAAATGAAAATGATACACTCTTTGCAAGACTGTGGCATTCTAGGACTGGCTGCTGATGACTCAATTCTTAGCTTGTCACTTAGCAAGGCACATGGTGCCATCTGGTGGTCTCTCCCTTTACTGCTGGGTTCATTGATTTCATTTTCTTGCCTCTGTACCTTTCACTTTATATGCACTTCTTTCCCTTAAAAAGAATCAAGTAATACGATTAAGACACATCCTGATTGAGGAGGATCACACATTAACTGAATAGCCTTATTGGAAATCATGACTTGCAATGGGTTCATACCCACAGGATTGGGTTAGCTTTAAGAACATGTTTTTATGTGGTATTTATAGCTTCAGCCTGTACCATGTGAAGTAATAATAGTGGCCATATTTGGTGAAATGTAGAGAATATGAAGTACTTACAATAAACATATATGTATATATTTATATATACATGTATAAGTATGTGTATGTTATTATTTGTATGTGATTGTTAATGTGTGAGAGTCTGTGTTTATATACACACACCCATTTTAGCCCAGAAGTGTATATAACAATTATTTTAAGACACATATGCCCAAGGAGATGGATCAATAAACAGATTTGGAGATTTAAGGTAACCCTCTCATAAATTCTCAGGTCAAAGAGGGAAATAACCAAAATCACAGTGTTGCAAGTTCTAGGCAGAGCACTTAAACAAGAAAGAGAAATAAATTGGATTCAGATTGGAAAGGAAGAAGTAAAATTTTACATATTTACAAATGACATGATCTTCAAATGATTTTTATCATTAAAGTAAAAAGACAATGTGTGTAATGAAAGAAAACATTTGGAAACCACATATCTAATAAAATAGTAATATCCAGTACATATAAAGAAATCTTTCAACTTAACACCAACAAAAAGACAAAAAAAAATCAATTAAAAAATGAGCAAAATGTGTGGGATGTGGTGGGAGGTGTGGGAGGTGGGCAACATGGGAATCCCAGTGGGTTCCGTGTAATATTTTGGGTAATCTAAGCACCTCTTAAAATATATGTATATATATATATATATATATAAATAACATTTTTGTAAGCAAATACACATATATGCATACATATTTATATATCATTTTGCAAATGTTTGTATGTATTGTGAGAATTTTTATTTTTACCCATAATAAAAAAAAATAAAAAATAAAATAAAATAAAATAAACACAATATGGAATGAAAAAAAAAATGAGCAAAAGACCAGATCATACATCTCTCCAAATAGATATACAAGAAAACCATGAAGCATATCATGAGCCATCAGGAGTGTACAAATCAATACCACAATGAGACATCACATCATACCTATTAGAGTGGCTTCTATTAAAAAAATGGAAAATAACATGTGATGTAGGTGATGTGGAGAAATAGGAACATTCATTCATTGCTGATGACAATGTGAAATTGTTCAGCCACTGTGGAAGAGAGTTTGGCTGTTCTTCAGAAAGAGAAGTATAAAACTATCATAAGACCTGGCAAATTTCAACATAGGAGAAGTTGAACAAAAACTATTTTCTCAATTTTCTTTGAAAAGTTAGTGAAGGAAAATTAAAAGAGCATCCAGCCTCCCTGACTTAACATTTTTTCATGTTTTGAAATTTAACTACTCAAACCAGCATTCCAAAGAGCATAAATGCATTAAGCTTTCAAACAAATATTTTAAAAATTGCAGTCCTGTTTATTGGTAGATAACCGAGAACTGTGGCCACTCCAGAATGGGCATTTTAATAATTGGACAATCATAAATGGAAATTCTAACTGGTCCCCAGTTTGGATGATGTGTTTTTGATGAGAATTTCATTTATCATTAAACTCTAGGAAGATATTTTTGAACAAAGAATTTTTTGTGTCCCATATCACAAATCAGGACTAGGACAGAGTTTGTTTCACTGCACAGGGTTATTTTACCCTGCAACATGCAACCTTATACTAACCAGAAAATAATCACTAATGGAGATTATTCCTATGCAAAAGAAAATAAAAGATGTGTTTATATTCAGTTTGATAAGACAATTTGCCAGAAAGGAAAAGAAAAGGAAGCTACAAGTTTTGTTGGCTAAAGGAAAAGAAAGGAACTTATGGTTCATTGCTCATGGGATAATTTTGTGCAGTTGTATAGTCTCTTTTCACAACTGTCAGAGATTAAAACATGGAAACATGCACACATGCACACACACATTTGAGCTTACATTTAAAATGTCACATCTTTGCTTGAATGGATCACAAAAACCTCCATTGGACTTCTGAATCTTCTATCAATATACCTAGAGAAAAAACCAACTGAGCCCCAGGTCCCCATCGCTGTAGACACCAGGATTGATGTAATCCTAGCATTCAGAATAGCTCATCAAGCACAATCTATGTGGAAGTTGCTTGAAGATGGGCAGAAAGAGCAGAAAGAATATCTTAGCCATGACTGACCAGTTGAAGAGAAAACCCTTTGTCAGTGGTGAGCTGGGGAAGCAGTGCTGGAAGGAGACCTGCTGTGTACAACTTCATTAGCAAAAGGTTTGCTCCTGTTCAAGGTATACATTGTATCTAAAATTTCCCTGCCCCTGACACCAATGGAAAGAAGACTGACATTTTTAAGTACTAGGGCATCACTGAAAGCAATAGGGGATCACAGTGCTGACATCCTCCATTCAATGTCACTGTGGGTGGGTGTTGCTTCTCAGCTCTCCTTTCTATCATTTCATTCAGTCCAGAACCACCTGGTCACTTCTGTCAATGAAAGAGCTCTGGGTCTTATCTGGCCAGTGATTCTGTACCTGACACAATATGCCCTAGTAAAAACACAAGTGAAATACATGTTTGGACAAATTTTTCCAATATAGTCAGCAGGGACTTCATTAAGATTGGAGAAAATAAGTCTCTAGGAACTACTTGTTCCCAGATTTTTCCAATCCAAGAAAAAAAAATTCACTTTTTTTGCAATGAGATGGGTATTGATATGTCAGAACACAGCATCAGAAAGAGCAAGTGTTCTAGTTAGGGAAACAAAACATTCTCACATGATTTCTTCTGATACCCAAAAAGATGGTGCCATAGGTACTAAGGAAGTCATTGACCAAGTTTTGGGTATCCCACTAGAACCTTATATGTCCCACACCTATGGCCTCATCCTCAGATATAGTTGATCATTATCAATGACATGGTCTCATAAGTCCATGAAATGCATATATTTTTTTTGTTAATGAAAATAAACTTTATTATTACATCAAGTAATAAATACATACAAATATGCAAACAGTTTCAGTCATTTTTTCCCAGACATTTTGATCAACTTGCAGGAAACACAAAGCTGAAATCTACACGTTTTAGTATGAAAACGTTCGGGTGCCCTTGTTAGATATGATAAATTGCATTTCTGTATTTATAACTTGTGCATATTTTATTTAACTTCAAAGCACCAATAACCATGCAAATGCTTAAGAAAAAGTTATATTAAGCGGCATCTACAATGTAGACCAAACTGGGACTAGATACAAAGTAAAGCTTGCTGTCAGTACTAGTTAAAAACAGAATCCTTAGAGGGAGTCCAAGATGGCATTGGTTTAGTTGGGCATTCACCAACTCTCTCCCAGAGGACAGCTGACTGGGGACAGGATCCTGCTTAAGTGGGCTGTTCTGGGAGCCCATGGAATGAGAGCCTTTGGGACATCGATTTGGAGGGAGTTGGACAGGGAGGTGGATTGCTTAAGATAAAACTGTGAGTTTTTCTTAAGCTGGAAATCGTGGATGCAGGCAGCTAAGTCCCACCCTCAGGGCAAAGGGATAGGGCAAGCCCTGACTCCTGCTGGCAACCCACTGAGAGGGAGCATTCTCCGAAAGTGGGAGGGTTCTGGCAGGGGGTGGAAAGGGGTTTCCTTTCTGTGGGTTTGGTTGCCTGGACTCCCTTAGAGTTTTGGGGAACACACAAACTGGCTTGAAGTAGCATTGGACTGAGGGGAAAAGCAAATCTGCTGAGGAAGCCTGTTTTACATAGTTGACCTGGGATACAGACGCTTGGCTTGGAATAGGGCAGAGTCAGCCAATTTTATAGTTCTGCACTAAGGAATATCAGAATTTCAGTTCCCCTGAGGGGGTCAGGCAGTGAGAAGTGTTTGATAAGTTTTCACAAGCCTGTTTGGGGTCCCCTGGGAAGAAGGGGTGATCTAGAATAGGTTTGTGAATCATTTCAGTGTGGTGAACTTGATTGTCTGTACCCTATTAGAGCTTGGGGGAGCACACCAGCTGGCTTGAAGTGGCACCAGGCTGAGTGGAGAGACGAATCTGCTGAGGAAGCCTGATTTACCTAACTGCCCTGGGATAAAGAGGCTTGGCTTGAGAGAGGGCGGAGTCAGCCAATTTAATAGTTCTGCACTGAGCACTATCAGAATTTCAACTCCCCTAAGGGAGTCAGGCCATGGGAAGTGCTTAATAAGTTTCCACAAGCCTATTTAGGGTCCTGGAGGAGGGTGTAGTTTAGAAGAGACTTGTAAACCATTTCAGTGAGGTGAACTCAATCATCAGGGTCCCATTTGAATTTCAAAAGGGAACTCAACATGACCAAGAGAGGGGAGGGAGGATCTGCTCATACAGCCTGTGGAATCCTGCTGCCACAGGAGTGTAAAACCTTTGCAGGGGAAATGACTAAATAGCTTTCTGTAGAAATAACTGATGCAATTAGTAATTTAGCTCAGTTGAGGAATTTCTGTTTGGATTATATGAGGTCCCTGTTTGATTCCTGGCTTCTCTAAGCGTAGTGATTCACTGGGATATCTAATATACAGCTGATAATGTAGGACAGGGAAAACATAGATATTATTGTTGTACTAATTTCTTTTGGGTCCCTTATTTTTCAAAAACAAAAAAGTTACTTAAAAACTTTTTTTTTAACTTAGTTTACTCATTAAAATCTGCCTCAAAACCTGCAGAGAGAAGCCTTCACGGTAATTGATTGTTGAACATAGGCAGACTGAGAGTCTTCACAATGGCCCAAGAAGGAGACCTGTTCTTCCTTAGCTTTTTTTGACTGCTTGCTTGTGTGTTTGTTTAGTTTTTCTTTGTTTGTTTCTTGCTTTTCTTTCCTCTTTCCTCCCCTCCCCCCCATTTAAAATTTGTTGCTGCGAGCTTGTTTCTTCTTTGCTGTGTTTCTTCTTCCTTGATTTCCTATTTTCGGTGTATAGTGATTTTGTCTACTAACGCTATCTCCTTTCCTTTCTTCATCTTTCTATCTTATGCTTTCTGTTGTGGTTCTTACATTCCACTTTTTTTCATTAGTCCTCAACTTCACTGACTTCATTTTCTATCTAGTCCATTCTGTTTTCTTTTTTATTATTATTAACTTTTTCCTTTCAGCCATTTCTTTACTCTTTCTCTCTCTCCTCATCATTCTGGAATTTTAAGTCATTCTATATATTTTTCTCTATTGGGTTTCCTATCCTATTGAGGGTATTCCACTTTTATCCCCTATTATTGTACTCTGCCTACATGAGTTAAATATTCATTTTACTAAGTCTTAAATGGCCCCTCTTCTAACTTTTATTACTATTACTATTACCTTTTTTTCTTTCTTAACTCATTCGAGTCCTCTGACCCTAATATTTTTCCATCAAGGGAACATAGAAAACAGCAAGGTAATAGAACAAAGAGAACAAAGTGTTAAAGAAAAAACTTAACACAGACACAGAACCACCAGCTAAATAAAATTCTAGAGCAGAGAGAGAAGCTAATCAACTGAAAAAACCCACCAAGATAAAATGATGATCAGAGGGCAAAAAAAAATTACATACCATACTTAGAAAAGGAAGATATGGACCAGTCCAATGAAAAAAATAAAAATCAGCAAGAGATGCAGAACACTGAACAACTAATCAAAGCTGTCCAAACAAATATAATGGACCAGCTTAATGAAGTAAAGGAAAAGATTAAGGATGTTAAGTAGATACTGGGAGAACATACTGAAGAAATTGTAATCATACATAAAAAGATAACGGATATGATGGTGATGAATGGCACAATACAAGAAATCAACAGGCAGAAGAGAGAATTACTTATGTGGAAGACAGTACATCTGAAATCAAACAAGTAGTAGAGTAGGTAGATAAAAAAGTAGAAAAAATCCAGCAGGAGCATAGGGATTCAACCAACAACACAAAATGCACAAACATACACATTATAGGAATCCAAGAAGGAGAAGAGAAGTGAAAGGGAACAGAAGGAGTGTTGAAGGAAATAATGGCTGGAAACTTCCCAACCCTATTGAGGGAGATGGACCTACATGTCCAGGAAGCACAGCACACCCACAACAGTATAAATCCCAACAGGCCTACTCCAAGACATATACTTGTAAAAATGTCAAATTCTCAAGACAAAGAGAAAATTCTCAAGGCAGCAAGAGAAAATATAACCATCACATACAAGGGAAGTACAATAAGATTAAGTTCTGATTTCTCATCTGAAACCATGCAGGTAAGAAGACAGTGGTATGACCTAGTCAAGGTACTAAAAGAAGAAAACTTCCAGCCACGAATCCAGCAAGCTGACATTAAAAACTGATGAAGAGTTCAAAATACTCAAAGATAAACAGAAACTGAGTATGCCAATAAGAAACCTGCACTTCAAGAAATACTAAAGGAAGTTCTACAGGTTGAAAGGAAGAAACAGTAGAGAGAGTTGGAGAAGAGTGTAAGAACAACTGAAAAGACAAAAAGAGAAATAAAAACAACATATGACACACACAAACCCAAAGAAAATATGGCTGATGCAAGAAATTCGTTGACAGTAATATCATTGAATGTTAAAGGATTAGACTCACCAGTCAAGAGACACAGATTGGCAGAATGGATAAGGAAATATGATCCATCTATATGTTGTCTACAGGAAACCTACCTTTACCCAGGGATTCAAGGAGGCTGAAATTGAATGGCTAGAAAACAATTTTACAAAAAACAGTAACCAAAAAAAGGTTGGAGTAGCTATCCTAATATTGGACAAAATAGACTTTAAAGGCAAAACTATTGTAAGAGACAAAAATGGAAACTATGTATTAGTAAAATGGGTAATCTTTCAAGAAGGGAAAACAATCATAAACATTTATGCACTTAATCGGGGTGCCTCAAAATAGATGAGGCAAACACTGGAAAAACTAAGTGGAGACATAAATACCTCTAAAGTTATACTGGGGGGACTTTAATACACCATTATCACCATTAGACAGAACAGCTAGAAAGTGAATCAATAAGGAAACAAAGACACTGAATAATACATTAGAGGATCTGGACATAATGGACATATAAAGAATACTACACTCAAATATAGCAGGATATATATTCTTCTCAAGTGCACATGGATCATACTCCAAGATAGTCCACATTCTAGGCAACAGAACAACACTCAATGATTTCAGAAAGATTGATATTACACAAAGTAATTTCTCTTACCACAATGGAATGAAATTGGAAATCAATAAGGGACAGAGAACAAGATTAGGCACAAAGTTATGGAAGTTAAACCACACACTCTGAGACAAACAGTGGGTCATGGAGGAAATCTCAAAAGAAATCAGTAGAAAATAGAAGATAGAAAAATGAGGTAAAGAAAAGAAATACCATAAGTAGGCAAAATCATTAAACAAAAGAAAAGGAAAAAAAATGAAGGGAAAACACAACAAACAAGACAACAGCACCTATTTTTTAAAAAATGGAGAAAGAAAGGGAAGGGAAAAAAATTAAAGAATGAAAAGCAAACAAAGAAAAAAACAAACAAACAAACAACAACAAAAAAAAAAAAAAAAACAAGGAAATACAGCCTTCCCTCTGAGGTTCCTAAGGTGCTTCTCAGGCTGCCAGTGTTCATTAATTAATCACCCTGCAACCTGTCCTCTGTAGGTTATGAACCAAGTTTTAGTGACCTCACTGATTTGAATTGAGGAAAGTGAGCAGTCTCTAAATAGGATTTTGAAAGCTTATTGAGCTCTTCCTACTGCCAGTTTTCCTTAGGGGAGTTGGAATTTAAATAGTTTTCAGCTGCCAGACTAGTTAGTTGCCTGTCTCTGCCCCCTCCCTTCACAAGTTTCTCTCTCTCAAGGAAGCTGGGTGTGACAGGCTGCCTGAATAGATTCTCCTATCTCCTCTCCCTGGGGTCACTTCGGTGCTGGCTGTTATCCTCCCAAATTTTCAAAAGGGGGCTCAGGTGTACATGGAAAGGAAACTACTCCCCATCCTTCACCAGAACCTTCATCCTCCCAGAGCATGCTCCCTCTGACTCACTGGTTGGTGAGAATCAGGGGGGCCATGTTCTTCTCTGAAACCTATCACCTCTCAGACAAAATACATCGATCCACATTCATACAATATTTTGCATAGTCCCATGTCAATGCATGGAGACTAGATCCCTCATCTTACAAGCTTGCTCCTACTCCTCCTTTAGCATATCTAGAACCAAGAAACCATTTCTTCATTGGAAAGTAGAATAATCAAAGTTTCAGTCACCAATCCAGGAATTAAGAAGAGAAAAACTCGGTTACATGGAAGGTCATCTTCAATTCATCATGAATTGGATGATGAGACATTGTTCCTCAAAATATTACTGGAGAAGGACCAGCCAGCCATGATTCCCCTTACCTTTTGAGAATTCTTTCCAGCAATTTGGAACCCTTGGATCACAAACATCCCAATAAAATTCAGCATATTTACCCTTATCATTTTGTCAATATCCTTAAATATTGAAATGATCCTACCAGCTCCTGTGAATTCAATAAAACCCAAATGGAACATGAGTGGAATATGATCTTTACTCCATTCTGGAAAGTAGTGAATAAAGCCCCTGTTGTCTGTTTATGTTGTTTATATCTGTTCATCCATAACCTCAGGGGTCATTAACTGGCCCTTAACCAGAGGATATAAGCTTGAGTGTGGAAGAACATAAATTTATGTGGTATTACCAAAACAGATAAATCCCTGACTGAGAATTAATTCACTTGTAAGCATATGTGCATGCATGATGAGCACATCTTTAAATTCCCTTTCAAGTTAGTTGACATAAGCCTTTTATTTTTTAATCCAGAGTAATAGAATTACTATTATGTGCTGTATGTATGTGCTGACTGTGTCATTGATTTTGTATGTGGTGGAGAGTATATGGGGTACTTTCCAGCTACTGTTCTCTGCTTTGGGGAGACAAAAGAGAAGTATTTTCCATATAATGTTATATTCCCATAAATTGTAAATATTAGGGGACACCAATCTGTAGGTAAAGAAATTGATCAGCACAACTTGCTGATTTATGGTTTTAGCATGTTTTAAAAGGGCTGAGGAGTAGAAAATGATTTCAAATTTTAGGAATTAAAAATGCAACTTCATTTTGTGTTGATCTTAAACTACTGATATTTAGTTTTTGAATTTAGCATAATTGTTTCTTCCCAGGCAATGACACATTGGATTTTGGGTGTTTCTGGTCACATGAATGGTATGTAGGCCTAAATCTACTTTATAGGGCATATTGTTTGGCTATGCTGGGACATAGTTGTGTGAGGCTGTCCATCTCTATGTTGGAAACTTGAGTGCATGGTTCCAGGATGTTGTCAGCTAAACTCTAACTGGCATTAGCTCACCCTGACAGAGCCTTCTTCTGATGCAATAAACACCAGTTTATTGAATGGGCCTTGTTTATTGACTTCGGTTAGGACTCAGTGAGCCTGGGGAGGAGGTGGTCCCTGGACCCTTGCTCTCCATGGACTTGGATGAAATCACAGCACCTAGGGGTGAGGAGAATAGTCCTCAGTTATATTTTTCTACTATTGTTTTTCACCTGGGCACAGGGCCTCAGATGCAGAGTCCCAGGGCCAAAAGTGTTAGAGATCCTACTATCATCTAGAGGATTTGGAAAGGCTCAGTAAAAAGAGGTCACTGCAGCCTTTAAATTTAACTTTCCAGTTTATAACAATCTCGTATACACAATATATGTCTTTATAGATATACATCAGCTTCAGGCTGTAGGTTCCATTTCAGCTCCGAATGCCCCATGCCTTGCACACACTTAAAGCTTTGGCTAAATTTGTGGAAATACTTCTGAGATGTACCTATTGATTTTCATTGCCTGCTCCTGCAGCTTCCACTTTCTGCATGCAGATTAACCGATCCCACCTGCTTCCACAGAATGAAACCCAGTGTATTTAAGGATGGAGATCTGATTATTGCTGGGTTTTTCTCCCTTTATATGTTTCTAAAACACAACATGATTATCAAGCCTATGAAGAAAGTCTATTTGCAGCAGGAAGTGACTTTTTCATTTAATTTCTGCTTGATTATTATGATGAATGCTGCCCAGGCAATTTGCAGATGGCTAGATCAGTGTACTCCACATTATTGTCCTCCTCTTCCCACCTGCTCATCCACATCCTAGAATGTCCATAATTTGTTTTGTCTCTTCTCACTGGATTTTTTTGTATTTCAAAGGGAAGTGAGGCTATTCTATTTTCCTACCTTTTAGTTCCCATGACATTCTCTTTTCCAGTGCTGGAATGTAAGGGAGAAAGCCCTCTCCACCAAACTCCACTCTCCTTGCCTCTCCTCCTGCTTTGGATGCCACAAGCAGTGGATGAAACGATATTCTTCAGAAGCACAATCCACTGTCATTACAGATTCACTAAGAGGTTATAGAAAAATGTCTGCTCCCCAAATTAAGGGTTTGCTAATCATTCTTCCCTCATGGGTATAATTGCTAATATTCCTACAAAGATGCCATAGGTATCTGGGGCCCACTTGCATGGACACATTTCTTACTGAAGAAATCTGGTTACTCTTTGAAATATTTCTTTATCATTGCCTGCCATTTATCCTCAGGCCGCCTCATGCTGCCCGCCATGCCAAGTATAAGAGATGAATGATCTGTGGGATATTTTACACACCAGCATGATTCTGATTCACTTGGGCATTTAAACTATCTTAATTTTTAGAATTCTGTGAAAGCTTGTTCTATATCTGATTGCCTAATTAATGAACTGATGAAGTAAATCTTCAGGGAAAAATTTTCCAGCAGATAGTTTCTTTCCCTTCGGGAAGAGGGTATTTCACTCAAGAAAATTATGGCTTCATGCTTTTTATTTTTCTTTTTAAAATTTTAATAAAATATATGACTCATACATAAATATACAGAAACACTAAGTGTATAGTAATAGCTGTGAACTTACAAAACCAACATACATAACATGATACATGTCTCTCATACCTCAACTTAGTGTCAATACCTTGCATTGTTGTGAAACATTTTAAAATAATGATTAAAGAGCTTCCTCAAAATATTACTACTAAACAAAGTACCTTACATTTGCTATATTTTCCCCGAACCCATCCTATTATTTTTATTATTATTATATCATGTATACATGAACATACATAAACACTAAGTGTGTAGTAAACATTGTGAACTTACAAAGCAAACATGCATAACATCATACAGAGGTCTCAACCACCAATACCTGCAATTGTTGTGAGACATTTGTTACAAATTATCTTAATGATTTTTTGAAAGTACCAGAGGCATATGTTTTACAAGCAGCTGTGCACATTTGTGACAGGGATGGCAAGGCTAGGAATTTGCTATAGACGATGTTTACAACTATGTTTTCCTACTAGAGAAAGAGTTTGCAACTGTGTCTTTTTCCTTTTCCTTTCCATATGTTTATCTACTTATCTCTTTCATTACTTGACAGTCCTCCAATGCTTCCCTGCTCATTTCCTTTCCATAATTTTTGAAAATATATTTGCCACATTGTTGCCAATGTATGTGATGTACACAATTCATTCTGATAGATGTTGCTGATTGCTGTCTCTCAAAAGTGCCCATGATGCTGGAGTTAAGGTCATTCAGGCACATTCTAGCCTGAAACTCCTGGGGAAGAAGCCACATTTGACTCACATGTCTCAGCTTGCTCTCAGAACCCTGTAAGGTGGCAAGAAAGAGTTTGTGTATTGTCATAGGAGGGGATACTAAATGATTTTCTGCTTATATTCTGCTGCCCACACAAACCACTTAAGGGAAACATTCACTTGGCAGATCTGCTCTTTTGAGACACATAGCCTAGAAACCATGTTTGAAACTTAATAGAACATATCTGCAATTACATAAGTATTTCTTATCTGGAGTGACTTATCCACTAGGCTCAGAAAGCAGCCTGCCTAATGCTCATTATACATTAAGGAATCAAGAAAATATTTTAATGTCCTTTAAAACCTGAAGAAAAAATAAAAATGTGGTCAAAGAAAATATTTTAATATACAGTATAATATATTTGGCTTTAAAAGAATTCAGTCATGAAATATAAAAAGTATGTAAAAATGTATCAGATGATGAAAGTCACAATGAAGTTTTGATCATATTCTTCACTTTTCTGTGCTTGAAATGGGTATATTATGAGGGTGAAATCATTCTGTCCTCATTCACCCTTAACTGGTTTCCTTATAAAATATGTCATAAACATGTTTTATATAAATAAATTTCTACAAAGATAATTCTTATGCCTACATAATATTATAGTGTTAGTGCTAACATAATTATAATCCAACACCATTGTTTGTACTTTTATTGATTTCTAATATTTTGTTACTATAATGAAGTACATAATGGGAATACTAGTAGATAGATCTTTGCACTCGAAAAAAGCAAATGAAATTTTTGGAGTAAACTGGTTGAGTGCAATATTATGTATATTTTAAATGTTATTTTTAAAATATATTACCAAAGAACCCTCTAGAAATGCTCTAATTGATAATTTGACTCTAAAGAAAATATCTATTTCCTTCATGTTTTATAAAATACTTGGGAAAATTGAAGTTAGAAAATGGTAGCTTGTTGACTATATTTACATTTATTTTAATAATAGTTGGATTGTTCATATTTACTTTGATTAATTGATCTTAATATGTTTTATGATGATTTATCTTTTACAGCTTTGGTTATTTTTCTATTGATATACAGGTCTTTTCACATTTTAAGAACATTTTTATTATTTAAATATGAATTATTTAGTCACAGAAATTCTTTTCATCAGATTGTTGTTTGTTTTAAATATTTTTGCATGTGGCAACTTTAAATCAACTTGAAATTTCTGTTAAAGTAAAATTGAATCATCTTTTCTCCTATTCTTTTTTGCCTTTGTGGCCATGGCCTTCCAATGTACATTTTTATAAATAGATGTGTAAATTCTAGGACTCTGTATTTCTTTATGAATTGTGGAATGTTTTTACCTGTAATATGAAGTAGATTAACTCAAATTTATATTCCAAAATGATTTAATTTCACCACTAATTAAATTATTCATTATTCCTTTCTTGGTTTCAAGACTAGCTTGATGATGCATGAAACATTTACTTATATACAGATCGTTTCTTTATTTTACATTATGTCTTAGTGATATATCCATATAGTCCTGTGTTATTACTACCCTGCTTAAAATATCATGTCTAATTAAAAATTGCAATTATTGCTCTTGCTAAGTCATTAATACCACTGAATTGTAAACCTGACAATGCTTAAAATGGAAAATTTTGAAATTTTATATATGTTACTACAAAAAATTAATATAGGGTGGGGAATGGGGAGGGTGGTTGTGTATGTGGGAGTCTCTAGTATTCCATGTGTGACTTTGCTGTGACCTAAAACTTCTTTGAAAATTAAATGAAAATTTGAGAGACACTGGGGAATGAGAGGGGGAAGGTGATATGGTACACTGGACATCCAATGATACAGTGATAAAAGGAAAAAATAATTTTTTTAAAAGGCAACTTCTTTTGTTTTATTTCCATGTTTTTGAATGTCCTAATCCACTAATTATATTTTGTATTTTTTGTTTTTGTTTTTGTTTTTTTCCTGATTTTCCTTGTGTTTATCTCTTGCATTTGAGCTTATCATTGTTGTTTCTTTTTCCTATTAAGTATATTTGGTTATTATATGGGCTACATGTTCAGGGAAGATTTAGATCACAGAAGGGTTACAATGGGGGATGCAGAGGATCATTGGTGAGGGGTGTCTGGGAGGGGGAATTCATGGGAGTAAGTTAATCTGAATATACATGAAAGATATATGAAATTGTTCAAACGATCAAAGGATGGGGCACGGTGACAGTGGGTGGACAATCACTCAATAAATGAGGGAATCTGAATTCCAAGCCTGGAGAGCTCTGCCATATTCTCCAAGGAAGTAGCAACAGTCCCCTGAGTGCAGAGGCAGTGTCTGGCAAAAGAGGATGGCCCACTATGAGTTCTTGTTATTGATGACTAGCCTTATGAGTCTTCGCTCTTGTAATTGAAACTTAGCCTACTGTTATGGGGTGCCTAAGGGCTGCCAACTGAGAGCCTCCTTGTTGCTCAAATGTGGGCTCTCTCTAAGCCAAACTCAGGATATGAATGCATTACTTTCCCCCCAATGTGGGACATGACCCCCGGGGATGAGCCTCCCTGGCAACGAGGGATTAATACCAAGTGCCAACTGGCAACATGATTGGAAAAAGACCTTGAATAAAAGGGGGGAAAGGTAAAGACATATGATTTCAAGTGGCTAAGAGACTTCAAAGAGAGTTGGGAGATCATCCCAGAGGTAATGCTTACACACACGTCAATAGGATCTCATAGAACACCAAAGTGTATATCACCCCACATAGAGGGGCTCCTGAGGGCTCTGGAGACACACAGGTCCTAATAAGGGGGGATAGCCCCAGAGACTGATGCCTTATCAGTGGGCTCTATTTTGCAATCTGTGCTCCTGAGAGTGACAGAGTTGGACTCAGATAAGTCTTCCCTGCACATGGTTCATCAGTCCCTTCTATTCAAACCTATATGTGATGCTGGAGTTTTTAGGTGTACTTCCAGAGACTGGAGCCTCTGACCTACCTATGTACCAGCTGTGCCTGGAATCTCAGTGGAGCTGCAACTCCTACCCTACAGCTTAATGGACTCATCCAAGTCACCTTGAGAGGAGATGATGATGGGTAACGGCTATCACATGGAATGGGGAAGGCCTGCAGCTGCAGGCAGGATAATATGACCCACCATATCCATGGAATATAAGCCCTCTCTCACTTGGAGATGGAGTGGACATCACCATCTCTGTCCCCTCAGGACTGGGGGAAGAACTATGGACTTGAGTGGACTTAATGGTATTCTGTTGTACACACATTGTGATTCTAGCAATGGAAGAAATTATAACAGTGAGATGGAGCCAGTGGCCACTGGACACTTTTGGGGCAGGGAGGGCAAGTGCAGTTGAAATACAGGGGCTTTTTCAGGACTTGGGGGTTGTCCTGGTTGCCGTTGTGGCAATGGATGTAGGCCATTTTAAATCACCACACACCATTCAGAACTGTGTGGGAGAAAGTGTGGTCTACGATGTGTACTGTGGTCTATGCTTGGTGGCAAGGCCCCAGGATGTGTATATCCATTGAGAATGATGAGCCACACTGATGAAGGATGTTTGTGTGGGATGTTGTTGGAGGTGTGGGAGTTGGGGAACATGGGAATCCGTGTAATTTCTGTGTAATATTTAGGTATTCTAATCTCCTTTAAATATATATATATAATAAATAAAAAAAGAAAGCCTGATATAATTGCAGGTATGTTCTATTAAGTTTCAAACATAGTTTCTAGGCTAACTGTCTCAAAAAAGCAGATCTTCCAAGTGCACATTTCTGTTAGGGGGTTTGAGTGGGCAAAAGAGTATTAGCAGAAATGCATTTAGTATCTCCTCCTATGACAATACACAAACTATTTCCCGCCACCTTACATGGTTCTGAGAGCAAGTGGAGACATATGAGCCAAACTTGGCATCTTCCCCAGGAGATTCAGGGTAGAATGTGCCTGAATCTAACACCCTCAACTACTGTAGCATGGACACTGATGGGAGACAGCAATCAGCAGCATCCATCAGAATGAGGTGTATACATCATAGATATAGACAACAATGTGGCAAATACATTTTCAAAAAATTATGGAAATACTTCCATTTTCTACCCTCATTCTATTTTCTGGTAACCTATATTTTAATTATAAACTCTATGGGCTTACACAATGTATTTAGTTCATAATAGCCCAATTATATAGTATTTGTCTGTGATTCCTTTTTAGAAATTTTGTAGATTTCTTAACATCTTTGCAATATTGCTTCTAATGCTTTTACATTCTTCAATAGAGCTTGATGATCTTGTCCAGAGGAGAAAACACAATTTTTAAATCTATTGCTATCATACATATTTTCCCCTAACGCACTTATAAGTTGTTGCTGTTATACTGAAAAGCAACTGTCCTTTGTATATATTTGGCTGACTATTTCTTAACCAATTATAATTTATTTTCATATTTTCTCTTGGATTCCCTCCCAGTGAACCATATTATCCCAGGCAAAATATTGTGGCTTGCTGCTTTCTTTTCATTCTTTTTTGCCTGTTATTTTATTGCATTATCTGATAGGCTAGAAATTCTTATAAGATACTAAGTAATTCTGGCCCCAACAAAACTTACACTTATTCTAGATTTTAATAAGTTTTTTTTTCAAGAATTTCTTAGCAATTTTCATCCCACAATACATAAGGAAGATGACACTCATCAGTAAACTTGTCTAATACTCATGGTTCATTCAGACCTGGAAGAAAGAGTGTATATTACAATACGGATGAGCCCCTGGGTGATGCTCATTCTACCATGCCTGATCCTCACCCACCTCCAGTTGTGATTCACTGTCTTTGCATTAAGCAGAGTAGAAGTTCTGATGTTGAGAGGGTTTTTGTTTTCAATATTATTAAGAAAACACTCTTCTCTTTTAGACTAATATGTTCAATTAGCAATGTTCAATTTTCTTAAGTACAGTATCTCCTTCTATGAGCCAATATATTTTATCCTTGCATGAAAATGAGGACTGATAGTAATCAATTATCTGATTTGCTAAATCTATTTTCAATATTTTCAGTCATTCATATTTTCCTCTTGGTGTTGGTCACAATTATGGTGTTCCTATATTTTCAATATTTCAGAAGTGTTTTTCACTAAGTAGTTCAATTTATTTTCAGAAAGCCTGTACCATTCTTTTCCATTTAAAATATATTTACAAGACATATTTTTTTAAATAAAGAAAATGTGAAAGTCAACTTATGGAATTAAAGATTTCCAAGGCAGATAATAACCAAAATAAATCAAAGGTAGGTAAATTTATATTGGACAAAAGGATAAGGATAAAATGCATCATTAAGAAATAAGTGGTAAATTCATAATGAAAATGCTTAACTCATAACAAATGTGTATCAATTGTTATAATTATATGAAAATATAATAGCCCCAAATAAATAAAGTAAAAAGGAAACAAGATAAAAAATCAGCCATCATAGTAAAAAAAAATTCACCACTTCTCTCTCAAAGAATTTGGAAAAAGAATAAAAATTTTGATTTATTGAACACATTTGGAAATCTGTGTCCAATTCTTGAAGATTATCCATTTTTCTCAAGTGCAAAGGCAACATTAATCTACAGTTAGCAGGATGTAAACCAAGTCTGAACAGAAGGAAATTTGAAATCAATATAAGAGACTTGTATTTTTCCTCGAATTTCAGATTCAAGGCAATAAAAATGAAAAAGAGTTCACCAGCTCCTTCCCCTGGCCTTCCCCCCAGTTTCATGAATAGTACAACTCAACCTACCTGCCCTACTCCCCCTCACACACCAGTGCTGCAAACCCAATCATTTCATGGCACCACTGTCATGCTCATCAACTGCACAACTTTAACCTTCATCTTTATTGTAGATTTTGTCCATATGGGCTTCAGCTCAACACCTTCTATTACTTTTCTATCTCCTGTAGACCTATCTACCAGACTCTACCTCTGTAAGTCTGCTCAATTTGCTTAAATCACATCAGTGAGGTCATGTTATATTTGTCCTTCAATGCTGGGCTTACTTCACTCAATATAAGGTCTTCAAGATTCATCCATGGCTCCCCATGTGTTAATGCTGAATTTCTTCTTACAGCTGAGTAATATTCCATAACAGGTCTTTTGGCAAATATTGTAAGGGAGGGTTACTGGTGTAGAGTGTTGGAAGTGGGGGTTTATGTGGGATAGGGCGCACCTGGGGTGAGCTTCTAGGGAATATGTAAGTGTTCATCTTGTCATAGTGTGTTATATCCATTCATGGAGACTCACAAAATAAACAGGAAAATATCAAACTAGCATCTGGAGGAGTCCTGCTATGTTCTCAAATAGAGGAACTAGAATTCCTCAAGAACGTAGGGAGTACCGATAAAAGAAATCAGCCCAATATGTCAAACCATCAATATAATTGCAAGTAACTATAAATCTTATTCTTCAAAAATGGAAACTTAGTGGTTACCATAGTTTCCAAGGAGAAGGGGAGGGAAGAATAGAATAGATGGAATGTAGGACATTTAAGGTCATTAGAGTTGTTCAGCATGGTCTTGCAATAATGGATACAGGCCACTTCAAGTT
Organism: Tolypeutes matacus; assembly: GCA_026826555.1. Classification (NCBI taxonomy): domain Eukaryota; kingdom Metazoa; phylum Chordata; class Mammalia; order Cingulata; family Chlamyphoridae; genus Tolypeutes; species Tolypeutes matacus. The sequence continues at coordinate 621,051 of JAKSZT010015808.1, read as the reverse complement.
TCATTGAAACCTATAAAGGTGTATGATCCAAAATATAAACCATAATGTAAACCATTGATCATGGTTAGCAGCAGTGATTCAATATTTGTACATCAATTATAACAAATGTATGATCCTCATGCAAAATGTTATTGATAAGGGAGAGTGGAAAAGAGGGAGGGAATTGTGTATATGAAAATCCCCATATTCTCCATATGACTTTTCTGTATCCTAAAGCTTCTTTGAAGAAAAAATGAAAAAAATAAGACACTAGGGAATATATGGAAAAAAATGTCACTGAACATACAGGACAACATATTGTAGACTGATACAATGTCTAAAAAAATTTCTTTTAATTTTTTTTATTATTTCAAATTATTTTATTTTTTTGCATTTTATTGGTTATTTTTAAAATTATTATTTCATTTTCTTTTTAAATTTATTTGGTTTTTGTTGGCTTCATTTTGAGAGAGGTTTTGTATCACAGAAGGGTCACAAGAGTGGCAGGGGAGGATGACTGGTGTAGTGTGTCAGGAATGGGGGATACATGGGAAGGAGTTTACCTGAGGCATTTCTCTAAGGTAAATGAATATGTTCAAGTGTTCATGGGGCATTGTCTTGTTGGATGAAAATCTACACAATAACCAAAAGAATATTGAATTCCCATCCTGGGGATTTCTGCTGCATTCTCTAATAGGACAGCAAGAATCCCCCAAATTTAAGGACATTGCCTAGTAAAGGAAGGCAGATCATTATGCCAGATCCTTGATATTGATGGTTGTACTTATGAACCTTTTCTTATGAAATTGAAATTTAGCCTACTATTATATACTGCCTAAGAGTTACCACCAGAAAGCCTCCTTGTTGCTCAAATGTGAACTCTCTTGAAGTCAAACTCAGCATATAAATGCACTACATTCTCCCTGGCATGGGACGTGACTCTGGGGGATGTGCCTCCCTGACACTGAGGGATTATTACCAAGTGCCAACTAGCTATGCATCTGGAAAAAGACCTTGATCAAAAGAGGGAAATGGTAAATACAAATGAGTTTTTATGGCTAAGAGACTTCAAAGTGAGTCAGGATGTTTTCCAGAAGTTATGCTAATGCAAGTCTCAGCATGATCTCATTGACTGCCACAGCAAACAGTGCCACAAAAAGCAGGAATCCTGAGGGTTCTAGAGACATCCAGAAACTATAAGCAAGGCAGTCAGATCAACAATTCTGTACCCTGTCAGAAGGCCTTTGGAATTTGAAATCCCCAATGTAACAGAGTTAGACTCATTTATAGGTTCTCTACAGCTGGCCCTTCTGCCCCTTTTATGTGAACCTGTAATTAGCAGTAAACTGGATAAAGATACATCCCAGGGACAAATCTTTGAACTTTTCATGTGCCAGCTGAGCCTTGAGTTTCAGCAGAGTTGCAACACCTATTTTCCAGTTCTTTAGACTTAGCCAAAACAACTAACAGGGAGATGAAAATGGACAGTGCCCATCCCGAGGAACAGAGTGTCTACAACTTAAAGCAATATAGCTTAATCCATCTACCCATGAGATCTAAGCTCCCTCTCAGTTAGAAGGAGAGTGGGCATCACAATCCCAAAATCCTTGAGATTAAGGAATGAACAATGGACTAAAGTAGACTTGTTATTACACTGCAATAGACTTTTTTATTATTCTAGCAATGGAAGAACTTATATCAAAGCAGTGGCCACAAGAAGTTCTGAGAGATGGGAGAAGGAAGAATAGGTGTCATATGGGGGCATTTTTGGGATACTGGAGTTGTCCTGCATGCCATTACAGTGACAGATACAGGCCACTGTGTATTTTGTTATAACCTACAAAATTGTGCAGGACAGCGTATAAGTTTTAATGTAAACTGTAATCCATAGATAGTGAGAATTCTTCAATATGTGTTCATCAATTGTAACAAATGTAGCACACTAATGAGGGATGTTGATGATGTGGGAAATTGGACGTGGAGGGAGTGGGGCATATAGTAATCCCTTATAATTTTTGTGTAACATTTATGCAATCTAAAGCTTCTTTAAAAATTAAAAAACATTTGAAAAAAAATGAAAGGTATTTCCTTTGGAATGGGAGGTGATTTCTTAATAAATAAAGTGGAACTGTCCAGAAATCTGCAGGAAAAATGAAAAGAATAAAGGTTATTTGGAGGAAGTACTGCTGAAGATCTTGATTGATTATTAATGATAACAAGATTGCTGTATTTTAATTGGCACATGGATAATAGACTTTTTAGACTTCATGATGTTGTTGCTTTTAGATTCCTAAAGTGTTTCCAGTCCTATTTGGTATAGGTAACCTTTTTGCTTCTCCCAAATATTCCTGCTTTGCATGATTCCTCCTTCACTGGGGTTCTGGGTCTCTTCTCAGTTTGCTGATCTTTTTGATGATGGCAGATCCACAAATTGACATGTAGAGGCTTAAGCTAATTGATTTTCAGACTTCTTCTGGGCCACTCTGCCTGTTACATTCACTTCTGTCTGTGATGTGGAACTGAAATGTTAAGGAGCTATAGCCCACATTTGGAATTAATCTATTTTCAAACACATGTCAATATTGCTAACATTCTATAAATCATTTAATAATGTATTGATACTTTCAAAAGCATTTTGGTTCCAGAATTAAAGAACAAGTTACAAATCCCACCATGAAGGTGGTCTGCTTTTCCACTCTTTACACTTTCTATTGTAAATAATGCCAACTTCTCTCATGTATATCGAATTCAGTCAGGGTATTGAAGAAGTTTTTTAGCATTAGCTAAAATTCTAAAGATTCAGAAGAGCCAATCTAGAATGAGTCCATTGTTATTTTGTCCTTAATTTGGTCATTGCATTGGATTTGAAGATAATCATGAGTTGTATATTTTGCCTAAATATCCCTGTGCCCTCCATACAGGTTTCAGACCAAGAACTACCAGTATGTTCTGGCCTTGGTTTTTACCATGGAAGAGATCAACAAGAACCCCCATCTTTTACCCAATATTTCTCTGAGATTTGATCTCTATAATGCCATACACAGTGAACAGAGGACATTGGAAAGTCCCATCATTTGGCAATAAGGGCTGGGCAGGGACAATCTTAATTATACCTGTAGGAAAGGGAAAAAGTATGTAGCAGTCCTTACAGGAAAAACATGGACAGTTTCTGCCCAGATTGGGACCTTGCTGGAACCCTACAAAATTCCACAGGTAAGCCTTGGTGGATGGAGGGGAGATAAAACCATGTAAACTTTGGTGCCATTTTCAGGTGCCTTTGAAGGAAAGGTCAAATCAAGGAATTGTGTTTATGCATCTCTGAAAGTGTATGGCCTGTATACAGTGACTTGGTGGGGTATGCAAATGTCCTTTATTTGAGAAAGAATAAAGTTTACGGTAGAATAGACAAAAGAGATCTCCAGACCTCATAGATAGATCAGTTAGTTTCTAGAATGCCATCATGGATTAGAGATGATTGAAAAATAGGAAGAATAAATCTTCCCTTCTGCCTCATTACAACATTGCTTAATATTCCTCAGAGCTGAGATTGTCCTTCACCAATCCTCCTTCTCATATTTACTCATTTCCTTCTTACTCTTTAGCTTACCTATATCCTTCATGACCCACACCTGAACAATGATGGCCAGTTTCCATAGCTCTATCAGATGGCCCCCAAAGACACATCTCTGGCCCTTGGAATAGTCTCATTGATGCTGCATTTCAGCTGGACCTGGGTGGGGCTGGTCAATTCAGAAGACAAGAGAGGTCTTCAGTTCCTCTGGGACTTGAGAGGAGAGATGGACAAGAATGGAGTCTGTGCAGCCTTTCTGGAAATGATCCCTGTCACTGAGAGATCATATTACTCATTTGGCTAGCAATATCATTTACAGATCAAAGAATCATCAGTGAATGTGGTTGTCATTTATGGTAACTCTGACTCACTAATGAGTTTAAGCTTTTGTAGATGGGAATAGTTAGTGATATGAAAAGTCTGGATCATGACCTCACAATGGATTTTACAACCAGTGAGAGAGACTTTTTACTTGACTCATTCCATGGGACTCCAATTTTTTCACACCATTATGGTGAGATACCTGGTTTCAAAACTTTTATCCAACCAAATAACCCTTCCAAATACCCAGAAGAATTTTCCCTCACTAAATTGTGGTTCATCTCTTTTGATTGCTTGCTTTCTGTATCTGACTGTAACACACTGGAGAATTGTCCTCCAAATGCCTCCTTGGTGTTGTTGCCTTGTGGCAGATTGACAGGGTCATGAATGAAGGAAGTTACAATGTGTATAATGCAGTGTATGCTGAAGCTCAGACTTTCATGAAATGCTTCTTCAATGAGTAGGAAATGCAGTCATTGGGAAATGGAGACAGGCTGGTGGTTGACCCCTGGCAGGTAATGTCTCTTCCATTTGACAACACGTATGTCAGCACATATCATAAACATAATTATCTTGGCATTCTGCATATTCTTCATTCAATAGATTCACATTCTCTCTCCAACAGCACAGGAATCAATGTACTTTAATGTCTAGGAGGTAAATCTAGTCCTAGGTAAAAACGGTCACCAAAAAGGAGGTGGCACTGGAAAGGAAGAAATGAGTTATGAATCAAAACCAAAGATTTTTGTTACTAAGGACATCAACATCCTTCCCACCTTATGTTTTAAATAGGAAATATCTAGACTTCTTCCATGAAACTCTTAAATAAAAACATGGAGATAATTTAATTCTTTTTTGACTCTCTTAGCTGTTTTGGGTACTCTACATTCATTATCTCATTTACTTTTGCAGCCACTTTAGATAATGATAACCATGTTTTGCAAAATGATGCTCTGGGATAATTCAGGTCATAAAAGAGTGTGTTTATATTTGATTCTTCCTTAAGATTTGTCTGCATGCCACACTTACAGATTTTTTTATCCTCTTGTCTTTGGAGTTTCCTCCAGATACTGAGTAATATTTTATTAACTCTATGATATTTTAGTCTTCCATACACTTTTATTTGTTTTCAATGGATAATAATAATAAACTTACATTATGAAGCAGGAATTACATATGCTCAGGATGTCCCCCAATTTGGGTTTTATGTCCTTAATCCTTGAGTACACTTACACACAAAATGATGTGTCTCACTTAACTGCACCCATTTCTGAAGAATATACATTTAATAATCCTGCTGGTGATTGGATGCCAGGACAAGACATCCAGGCAAGGAAATTGGATGCCAGGTATGACATTTACAACTTTTGGAAATTTCCAGAAGGTTTTGGGCTGAAAGTTAAAGTAGGACAATTTGCTTCAGATGTGTCACATCATCAACAATTCTCTGTATCTGAGGATGGGATAGAGTGGAACTCAGGATTTTCAGAGGTAAGTATGACCAAATCACCATATTTTGTATTACACATAAATAACCAAAATTGTGTCATGGGGGATTTCTTCCTTCTTATTGCTCAATAAATGGCCACATCTGGGCATTTATCAACTTACCTTTCAACTTGAAAATTTTTCTTACCCACTGTCCAATGTATGGAAATGAACACATTTGTTCAAACATATGTTTATAAATTATTATATATTTCACATAATAGAAAATGACATCTTATAAAAAAATTTAGATATTTAAAATTGCCGATGGTCCATTACCCCTAACAGTGTAATTATTGCAGAGTTAGTTAAAGTCACAGATGTTAACAACATCTATCTGATTTATTTTCCAGACTCCCCACTCTGTATACAGTGAGAAGTGTGCCCCTGGATTCAGGAATTCCTCTCAGGAGAGAAAGGCTGCCTGCTGCTTTCTTTGCAAGCCCTGCCCAGGAATGAGATTTCCAATGGGACAGGTAAGTGTGTGCCCACAAGAAATAACCTACCTCTCCTTTATATCCCATGTTTATACAAGGAATTTAAAAGGGTCTAGAGGAAACTACAGAGTCAAAATTCTTCCTTCCTTCATTTAGCAACAATCAGTAATATAACCCATTGAAATAACACTCTTTACTCTGTTCTTATATAGCTTATTTGAGTCATTGTTTTAAACCCATTGCAGGAAAATCATCTCTAGGAAGCCTTCTTGTTGACCCCACCACAGTAACCGAAGTTTCATCCTCATACTGTACCTTAACACATTGTATTATAAATACCTCCTTTCCATCTTGTCTGAAAGGATATTTAGATTATATTGAAAGCATGGATCTTAACCATCCTCAGTTTCCCTGTGCCTAACACTGTTTGAGATGCAGAACAGATGCTCAGAGAGGTTGTGACTAATTTTCAAAATGAGTATTTCTATGGTATGCCACATGAGGACAAGATAATGAACCCTCAATAAGTAGGTTTCAGTTTCTGTTCTCCCGTAGTTAACAGCTGTTTGAGGAGAAAAAACCTAGAAACATTTTGTGTACATCCTCAAAGCCTGCAAATAATGCATGTTCAGAGACCTATGGAACAGTAAGTCATTGGAAGAAGGAGTCTCCTAGATTTCTTCACCAAGGCAGGAGCATTAGTATTATGTAAGATGAAAGAAGGATGCAATAAATTCTTGGAAGAATTATTATAAATGACAAAAATGGAAAATCACCACTGTATGTATTATTCAGAGATTCAGAGATTCAGAGAACTGGAAAACAAAGGTTCAGTGTGACAGGCTCACAGAGTATATTGGGGATGGAGATTGAGAAATGATGTAGAAAAGGGACAGAAATCCAAATTGTAAGTTTTTTTCATAATATAATTAACTCCTTCCAATTATTCATATACTTGATATTAAATGTTGGAATCACCACTATGGTGGGAAATTTATAATTTTCTTTTTTGATTAATTTTTAGTTTAATTTCCCAAAATACTTACCATTATTGCAGTTTTTTGAGACATGTTGAGCCTGTTGATATAATCTTACATTTAATCATTTTAGAAAGTAATTCATATGCACAGAATATAAGGTGTGATGGAGTATAGGTTCCATGTGAACATATAAAGACTATTGTAGCCACCAACTTCAGTTCCCACATATTTGGAGATCAAGAAACATACTTTTCAACAAACCACAGTTTAAAGTAGATAATAAAATAAATTCTATAACATTTTTTTGGATTGAAAATGCTATATTTCAAGTCTTATTGGGTGGAGCTAAAGATGTTTTTAGAGAAAAAAATGTATAATCCTAGAACATATATATTTGTGAATTATTTAATATGTATAATTAAATGGAAAATGTGCCAAACTTCTATGTATTCATCACAAACGAAGTGTCTCTCTCATGACAGTTTATTTTATACAAGGTAATTCAGTACATGTGCCCACCAAAAAGAAGAAAGAGTCATCTCAGTAAGTGCAGGAAAACATTTAATAAAATTTCACACCCACTCTTGATTTTAAAACAAAGAACAATTAGACCACTCTGGTCCATAGTTCTTTCCCCAATCCTGAGGATTCTGGGATGGTGATGTCCACTCCACCTCTAAATAGGTGGACATACTGGTATTTTACTATAGACATATTGTGATTCTAGCAATGGAAGAAATTACAACATTGATGTGAAGCCAGTGGCCACTGGAGGCTATGGGGCCAGGAGGAAGGAAAGACAGGTTTAATACGGGGACTTTTTTGGGAGTTGGGAATCATCGTGAATGACATTGCAATGACAGATATAGGCCATCTTATATCATCACATAACATGCAGAACTGTGTAGGAGAGAGTATAGACTACAACGTGAACTATAGTCCATGCTTATTGACAAAGCCCCAGGATGTGTTTATCAATTGCAATGAATGTGCCACACTAATGATGATATTTATGTGGGAGAGTGTGGAAGGTGTGGGGAGTGGGGCATATGGAATCCCTATATCTTTTGTGTAACATTTATGTAATCTAATTTATCTTTTTAAAAATAATTAAAAAATTATTACTAAAAACAAAGAACAAATACATCCCTTACCAAATTAAGAATAGAAGGGACCAATCTTAATCTCTTAAAAGATACATACTGAAAATTACTGCAGGGGTCCAATGTGGCTCAAATGGTTAGGCATCCATCTCCCATATGGAGGGACCCAGGTTCGATACCTGGGAGCTCCCAGTAAAAAAAAAAAAAAAAAAGTAAAATTACTGAAAATATCACATAATATGGTCCAATATTGAAGCATTTCATGCCTGAGAGATCAGAATGAGACAAATTTGTTCAGTATTAAGATGTCTAATACCAATACACTGGCAATATTGTCCAATGCAATATTGGCAGGGAAAAAAGCAGAAAGAGTAATTATTGGAAAGTATAAAAGAAGTGACATAATTTTTAAGTGATATTATTATTGGAAAGTATAAAAGAATTGACATAATTTGTAAGTGATATTATTATATAAGTATAAAATCCAGAAGATTTTATAAACTGACTTTAGTGGTCTGAATACAAGGGTAATATACAAGCTGCTAAAATTATATAACAATCACAGGGCATTCTAAAATGAAAATTTCAAAGATGACATTTACAACATCTTGAAAGTATTAAATGCTGAAAAATAGTACTAAGGAAAGTTGAGAAGGACTTCTGCACTTTTAAGTACAGAAGAACACTGAAAAAAATTTAGGAAGACTAAATAAATATAGGGATAAACCGTGTTGTAAAGGTATCAGCATTCTCAAAATTGATTGACTGATTCAATGCAATTGATATCACAAACACAACTTTTTTGTGAAAATTATAACTAATTATATAATTCATATGAAATGAAAAAAAAAAAAAGTTTAGTTAAGACAAGCTTTAATACAAAGAACAGAATGTGAGTACTTATTTTACCTGTTTCAAATTTTGGTCACAATAATGTGGTTTCAGCATAAGGCTAAAAATGGAAATAAAGTGAACCAAATGGTATGCCCAGAAACAAACTGGTCCCATACAGACTCATCAATTTTAGGCATATTGTAATTCTAAATGTAAAAATAATAAACCTTATAGGAAAACAAAGAAGAAAATATTTTCACTTTGGAAGACAAAAATGTCTTAAGACTGATATACCATCAACCTTAAAGGGAAAATTTAATAAATGTAACTATATCAATACAGGTCTTTTCTGTTCATCAATGAAAGGTCAAGCCAAAAGTGAAATAAAATATTTAAAATAAATCTAGACAATAAGAAATCACATTAAGTATATATACATAGTGCCTATAAAACAACAAGATAAGCAGAAAATCCAATAGGAAAAAAAGGCTATGACGTGTGAACAGGCTGTTCATAAAAAACATCTCCAAATGTGCAAAGCACATAGGAGGTAGTGCTCAGATTAATTAATCACAAGGAAATTACAATTAAAAATCATAGCTAAATAGCTGGAAACTTCCCCATAATAGCTAAAATTAAACAATATTATTGCCTCAAATGTTAAAGAGAATATGGAACTGGGACTTCATGTTAATTGGAGTGTAAATTGTTGCAACAATATGAAAAGGTCAATGATATTACCAGCAAAGGTGAATATTTGCATATTAAATGACCCCAAAATATAGCATCATATTGTACTAAATACTTTCATAACAATAGTATTGATAATAACAAATACCTATAAACAATCCAAATACCTATCACCAGTAAAATAGATACACAAAAGATGATGTGTTAATAAAATAAAATTTTTTGTAGCAATATAAGTGAATGGATTATACCACTTCATATGCACAAAAAATACTATATTTTAAAAATATGAAAAGACAGGTATTGTAAAGGATTCAGAGAAATTGGAACTCTAGTTCATTGGTGGTGGGAATGTAAAATTGTTCAGCTACTGTAGAAAGCAGTATATAAGTTCCTTCAAAAGTAGAATTACCACATGGCCTGGAAATTCTACTTCTCAGTATATACTCATAAAATGTGAAAACATGTTCTCAAATGGATAAATGTGCACATTATTTATAGTAGCATTTTTCACAATAGCCAACACGTGGAAGTGACCCGATGTCTATCAACAAATTTATGGATAAACAAACTGTGGTACATGCAAACAATGGAATATTATTTGGCTATATGGAAAAATGAATTTCTGAGATATGCTGCTACATTAAAAACATTATACTCTTTGAAAAAAGCAAGTGAAATATGACTTATAAGAGATGTTTAGAAGGAGCAAATCCCCAAAACAGAAAGTAGTGAAGATGATACTAGGGGATGGGGGACGAGGGAAGAGGAAATGGATGTTCAGTGCACATAATGTTTCTATTAAAAAAAATTAACAAAAAATATATTTACAAAATGAATGAACTATATATACATCTTTTGACATGGATGAATTTCATAAACATAATATCGGTAAAAGGTTTCAAGCAGAAGTAATCTAAGCAGTTAGAAATCAAGAGGGTAAATTCTTTAGAGATTTGTGAGGGAGAAAATGATTTAAAGAGATTAGGAAAGGGGCCTCTTAGGGCCTGGTTATATACTACTCCTTGGCCTGCATTGTACCTATGTGTTCACTTCCTCATAATTCATTAATCAGTACATTTATAATTAATTCCCTTTTATGAGTATATGTTATACACCAATAACTACATTATTAAAAAGAAAAGAATGAAAGATCAACAGTGAAGGAAAGTGTAATTGCTATCCAATTGAAAGACTGAACATCTAAAAGAAAGCCAGAGGTCTAAGAGAAAGTTTGGGGAAAGAAAACAGCAGATTAAAACAGTTCTTTAGAGTCATTGCAAGCTAGGTAGATTTGGCTACTGTTGTCCAATGTTATTCTTTTGGGTCTGGTAGATAAGTGAAAATTACTGAACCTTGGGTGATGATACTCTGCTTTTCTTGCCAGATGCAGATCAGTGTGTGAAGTGTCCAGATCGTCAGTATGCAAACAGTGAGAGAAATCGTTGCCTCCAAAAAGCTGTGACCTTCCTGGCTTATGAAGACCCTTTGGGGATGATTCTCATCTGCACAGCTCTTTGCTTCTCTTTCCAAACTGCTGTTATTCCTGAGGTCTTTACGAAACACAGGAACACTCTGATAGTCAAGGCCAATAACAGCACTCTCAGCTACATCCTGCTCATCTCCCTCACCCTGTGCTTCCTCTGCTCCTTACTCTTCATTGGTCATCCTATCACAACCACCTGCATCCTTCAACAAATCACATTTGGAATTGTGTTTACCGTGGCTGTTTCCACTGTCTTAGCCAAAACAATCACTGTGGTTCTGGCATTCAAGGTCACTGCACCAGGGAGAAGGATGAGGCAGAGGTTGGTGTCAGGGGCACCTAACTTTGTTATTCCCATTTGCTCTCTGATCCAGATAACTTTCTGTGGAATCTGGCTGGGAACATCTTCCCCATTCATTGACACAGATGCACAATCCAAGGATGGCTATATCATCATTGAGTGCAACAAGGGCTCAGTCACTGCCTTCTACTGTGTCCTGGGATACCTGGGCTGCTTGGCCCTGGGGAGCTTCACTCTAGCTTTCAGGGACAGGAGCCTGCCTGACACCTTTAATGAAGCCAAGATTTGACCTTCAGTATGTTGGTGTTCTGCAGTATTTGGGTTCACTCTCCTCCCTGTCTCCCACAGCACCAAGGGGAAGGTCATGGCAGCTGTGGAGACCTTCTCCATCTTGGCTTCCAGTGCTGGATTACTAGGCTGCATCTTTGCCCCAAAGTGCTATATAAAAGCCAGATATGAACACTCAGCATGAATTATGGTATAAAATCATCCCACCCACCATATCCATGGGATATAAGCCCTCTCTCACTTGGAGGTGGAGTGGACATCACAATTCCAGTCCCCTCAGGATTGGGGGAAGAAATATGGACTAGAGTGGACTTGATGGTATTCTCTTGTTCACATATGGCGATTCTAGCAATGCAAGAAATTATAACAATGAGGTGGAGCCAGTGGCCACTTGACACTTTTGGGGTAGGGAGGGGATGAGCAGGTGAAATACAGGGGCTTCTTTGGGAGTTGGAGGTTGTCCTGAGTACTGTTGTGGCAATGGATGTAGGCCATTTTAAATCAGCACACACCACTCAGAACTGAGTGGGAGAGAGTGTGGTCTACAGTGTGAACCGTGGTCTATGGTTGGTGGCAAGGCTCCAGCATGTGTAAGTTCATTGAGGGTGGTGGGCCACACTTGTGGGAGATGTTTGTGTGGGATGTGGTGGGAGGTGTGGGAGGTGGGTAACCTGGGAATCCCAGTGGGTTCCATGTAATATTTTGGGTAATCTAAGCACCTCTTAAAATATATGTATATATATATATATAACATTTTTGTAAGCAAATACACATATATGCATATATATTTATATATCATTTTGCAAATGTTTGTATGTATTGTGAGAATTTTGATTTTTACCCACAATAAAAATAAATTAAAAAACAAACAAACAAACCAAAAAAAAAAAAAAACATATTCTGGGGGCAATGAGACTTCTTAAGATTTAACTTATATGTTTCCTACAATAAATAGAAGGCCTGAAGAAAACCTAACCATGCTTGCATTCAGACAGTAGATTAAAATATAATATAATTTACTTATGATGCTCATTTTTCTCTAATAGTGTTAGGAGCATGAAAACCACAGCCATCCAAATTTCAACTTTAAATTTCATTTTCAATTTTTTTATTTCCTCACATTATATCTACTGATGAATACTTACATTCTAAATTAACTTTGTATGTAATAAACAAATTTACATAGTCTTCCACTATGTTTTTAACTTCTTTTTTTCCTTAATTTCCTCTTTTCTAATTTGCCTGGAAAGCATTATCTCCTTTCATATGATGATGTTTATCTTTGCAAATATTCCTTATTTTCCCACATAGTTCCATTGTCATATTTTAAGTATAATAAATTCCTACCTACAAATGGATCCTTTTCTGGGCCCCCTACTCTATTACATTGATTATTTTCCTTTTGAACAAATACATTCCTTTAATATGCTCAACTTGTTGGTATGTTTTGTGTCATAGCTGGTAGCACATTTCCCTCTGCATTACTGCATCATTTTAGGCCTTGAGTGAGAGAAAAACCTCAGGATGTCTGTGGCAATCAAAGGCCTGCCTGACAGAAATGCTATTTAGGGAAGGTCATCTAAAAGAGAAGGATGTTGTTGTCTCCCTTCTAGGTTCTCTAGTGTCTATCTCTGACCATACTAGGACAAGAGGAAGCTTGATGTATGGGTCATTAGCTTAGATTTGCTGAGAATCACCTTCTGAAATACAGTTTATTTAATATTATGCCCTGATTTCAAGATATAGTCAGGGAAAAACACTCCATTTTATTAGTTATAAAGCTGGTATAAAGAACAATGACCATTTTACCATTCAGTATTTTTCTGAGAAAACAATATGTTCTTCTTTTCTGATAATGAAAATTGTATAAGTTACTAAAGCCAAGAAGCTCAAGTCAAATTTCATGCTTAGGCACAGCAACTACAGCACTCTTTATGATCAACACATTTCAACCATTCTCCATTCCTTGGTGTTAAATTTCTCTTTCTCTTTTATTAAACAAGTATTTATATTTTTTGGAAAGGAAAGAAGGAAAACAGGTAGTAAGGGGAAGAAAGAAAGGAAGAAAGAAAGAGAGACCGAGGAAGGAAGGAAGGAAGGAAGGAAGGAGGGAGGGAGGGAGGGAGGGAGGCAGGGAGGGAATAAAAAAGAAAGTTTTAATTTTAAATAAAATGAGGTCCAGTTTTGGAGATGCAACTTTCTTTTCAGTGGGAATACCTGGATGGTTATCATGTTTAAGATCCTTTCATTTACTCAAAGGATTCATCTTCAAATAACCTTTCTCAAAATCTGTATCTCTTGCATATCTCTTAAATCTCATAGATCTGAGTAATAACCCTGTACCCTCTATGGTGTTTAAAAAGTCACTTAATCTTTTAAACCTCAATATACTATCAGTTGCCCTGCTTACCTAATAAAATAATATGTGGATCAAATAAAATAATGAGTGCCCTTTGAAGTGAGGCTCCTTGAAATAGTCTAAGAGTGTTTAATATTTTCCACTTTACACATCAGTCCTGCTTAATGAGAAAAATGCAACTGAGAGGAGTGAGGAAGAGGACTAAGGTGCAGTATGCACCATCCTGGATGTTTTATGTTTACTCCTCTGGATCTATTCTCCACCTTTTGCCTGCAAACAGTCCAAATAAGAAACAGACAAAAAAATTGATCTCTTTTACAAAAGACGATATATCAATGGCCAATAAACACATGAAAAAGAGCTCAATAAATTAAAAAACCACAAAGAGCTCAATAAATTCTTTCCTACTAGGATGTCTAAAAGTGAAAGGACTGACAATATTAAGTGCTGTTGAGAATATAGTGGAACTGGTACTATTGCACATTTCTGGTGAGAGTAAAGACTAATACCATCTCTTCATTGAACTGTTCAGTGGTTTCATTTAGAGTTGATCATTAACCTTTGATATGACACAGAAATTCCATTCATTGTTATTTACTCAAGAAAAATGTGAACATGTGGCCACTAAAAGATTTACATAAAAATGTTCATAGAAACTTTATTCTTAAAAGCAAAAAACTGCAGAACACTCAAATATCCATCCACATTAAAGGAGATAAACAAATTATCATGTAAAATACAGTGTAATACTATTCAGCAATATAAAGAAACCAACTACCAATACATTTTAAAAATGGATGGATTTCAAAGGCGTTTTTGGACAAAAGAAAGAAAGTTTGAGAAGATCATACTGTAGGATCCCATTCATACCAACTACAAAACTTGGCAAAGCTGAACTACCATGATAGAAGAAAGAAAAATAATTGTTTCAGGTGTGGGAATTTGGTCAAAAAGATTAGAATGGAGCATAAGGGAATTTTTAGGGTGATGGAAATATTCCAAATCTTGATTAGATTAATATAGTTGATAAGTACACATGTATGTACATTTGCAAAGCTCATTAAGTGTACATTTAAAAATTATGTATTTGTATGTAAAACACTTCATTTTATAAATAGAAGGGTATATGTGAATCATTGCACAAAAAATCAAAGGAACAAAGCAAAATTTATGTCAACAATTTTACTGCATGAAGAAGCAGTTCTCCATGAAGTTTGAATAATAACAAATTATCAAACAACTGATTCTTTTTGAAGCAGGTGATGACTTGAAGCAGTGTGCAATTTTCAGACTGAAATATTACTTTTTTTTCCAAATGAATTGGATAATTTTTCCATCTTCATATGTGTGTTTGTGGGAGGGGAATATAAAGAATTAATATTGAAAGATTAATCATTTCTGAACCACCTGGTAAAAGGCTAAGTTTCATTGGGAATATGGATCCTAGGTAACGTTTGAGCATTTTCCTTCTGGGTATACTGTATTTAACTTAACTTTTCAGGAATATGATCAAAGACCTTTAATTGAGCATAAGGATGCATACTGGATTCTGCCTTCTCTCATCTCAGAAATGAGGCAACTGAACCCAAAGTCACAACAAATTAGCAGTAGGAATAGGAATGAAGGTCTCCTATTCTTAAATCTTAATGAAATCCATTTGTTTATCTTTTCATTTTTTTCTTAATCATTATCATCATATAAATGAAGAAGTGCTTCATAAGGTCTTATCTTTTTCATCATGTAATATTTTGCCTTACCAACCCCTTAAATTATACTCTATTGACCACTGTTCTTTAAAGTGTTCTACAATATGTGAAATTCTTCCACAGGAAAAAATTCATATGAAATACGCTTGAAAAGTACTGAGGCCCTAAGGCCCTTCTTGGAGAATCACAAAGCATAAGCAAGTGAGGTCAAGTTTTACTGCAGAGGTAGATTAAACAACTTGTTTGGTCTCATGGGGGAAAATGTGGAACACTTGACAAAAATATTTATATATGTTTCTAAATCTCCAGGACTTGGACTCAGAGATAAATCAATAATCCCAGAAAAAAAAAAAAAAAAAAAAAAAAAAAAAAAAAAAAAAAAAAAAAAACATCTGCAATGCAGATAGTGCATGGATATCTACCTTATCACCCGTACCCTAGAGGTGCTCACTGTCAAGACATGGACACTAAGCTAATACCTAAACATTAATTTGTTTCTGAACCAAGAACCACAGCATGCTTCCATCATTACAGGCAGCAAAACCAATTTCAGTTTGGTTCCTCATAGGAGGAAATAGCATGGACTGTGTGAGAAAGTCAACTTACCACATGGGTATGGGTGATGAAGGTGACCAGTGTATAGTTCTCAGATTCAGTCATTTTAGGAATCATCTTAATCCAAATTTTGGACTCCCTTCTCACCTGAAAACATTTTAAAAGAATATATTTGCCTAGTAAAAATTACTATAATGGGAGAAATCTCACTCTCCTTCTGAGTCCCATTTAAGCTGATCCAATTTTTCTTCACTACTACTGTATTATTGAACCTTAATTTACCCCTATGTGAAATGAAATGATGAATTTAACTCTTTAGCTCTCCAGGGGAAATGTTTTCTATGCACACATCCTGGTGCACAATATACATCAATAGCTTAGTTGAATAAATGTGTGAATATATAAAAATGTGTTGTTTTTTAAAAAAATTATTGATGTATATCATTCATACATGAACATACATAAACAAAAAGTGTATAGTGAAAGTTGTGAACTTTCAAAGCAAACATGCATAACATCATACAGGGTTCCCATACATCACCCCACCACCAATACCCTGCATTGTTGTGAAACATTTGTTAGAAATTATAAAAGAATATCATCAAAATATTACTACAGTACTAACTATAGTCCATACCTTAACTTTGCTGGATTTGCCCCAAAGCCACCCTATTATTTATAAATTTTTATATATTTAATTTTATCCATTTTTATCCCCCCCCTCCCATTTTTGTTGTTTTTATGTCCATTCACTGGGCAATTCTCTGTGTCTCTTTCCTGCCCTCTATTCTGAACCTTCTCCTGCTGTCTTCACCAGGATTTGATCCTTGGAACCTCGGATGTGGGAAAGAGGCATCCTACCACCGGCACCACCTTAGTTCCTGGTTTTTCAGTGCATCTTGTCTTGGCTTTCCCTTGTGTCACTCTCCTGTTATATCATTATCTTGCTTCATAGCTTAGCGTGTGCATATGTTCATTCATTCTACATGTATACATTAATTTCTTTAATGTATTGATTTCTGTGAAGATACAAAATTGATCATCATAAATCATAACAACTAGATGTTGTTAATCTAGTTGAAAAAGTTGATTTGCTGTCATTGATCTATGAAGGGAAATTCAGGATGCAATGAAAGAATAGAATAAAATGCCCTAATCTACATATGGAAACTAAGAAAAAAGCTTCCTTTGATAGGAAAATTAGAGAATATCCTTGAAGGATATTCAGGAATTGGCTATACAGTGGGAGTTAGGACTAGGCAGGGGAAGGGGACAGAGAGGTAAAAAAGAATATTATGTGCATGAGGCATATGCTGAGCATAGACCCTGAGTTTGGCAGGTACACTGAATAAGATAGTCTCTGCAACCTAATCAGGAGGGAGAAGAAGTGAGAAGAGACAAGTAAGGTTTAGACAATGCAGATTATGTAGTTCATTTTAAGGCTCTGAACTTTATTCTAAAAACAGGAGAATTAATTGAAAAAATGACAACAATAGAAGTGGAAGTTGTTAGTTAAAAGTCGTGGTAGCACAGTTTTGCAAATGTAATTAAACACCACTGAACTATACAGATGAATGTGTTTAGAAGGGGAAACTTTAGGTCATATATGTTACAAGCAAAAAGTATTAAAAATAAAACATAGGACTCCATAATACAGTGAACCTAATTATAGATGACAGACTACAATTAATAATGCAGTATAAGAATGTTTTTTCATGTATTAAAACAAATGTACAACACTTTTAATACAAGGTATTAATAACAGGGTGGTATATGGGGAAAATGCACCTATTATAAACAATGGATAGTAGTTAATAATACTATTTTAATAATTCTTTGTCAATTGTAACAAAGGTAATGCATTAATGCAAAGTGCCATGAATAAGAGGTATATGGGAATGTTGTTTTTTTATATAATTTTTCTGTAAACCTACTACTTCTTTAATTTAAAACAAATAATAACAGAAAATATTTCACATGCCTGTGTTTTGGGAATTTTAAATGAGGTAATCCATGTAAATTGCTTTACACTACCTAGAACACAAAATGTCTAAATAAATCCTGGCTACTACTGTTCAAAAATAGGCCACTTATCCAAAAAAAGTGCTATCATCAATTTTAACAAATGTTCCACACCAGTGGAAGGTGTTGATAGTGGAGTCATCTATGGGAATTCTGTAATTTTCTGCATGATTTTTCTGTGAACCTGAAACTTTGCTTATAATTTTGCCCAGATTTATCTCTTTGCACCATTTGAATTTGCATCAAATTTAGGGTCATTTAAAGCAGTTTTTTATATAAAATATCTCTTGAAGTAAACTTTTGGATCTTAGTAAAATGTTTTTTTAAAAGAAGACAATAATAAATATTATTTCTAATAATAGCACCATAAAAAATATCTTTTGATTGAATTTAATGTACATATGCAAAGAATGAGTAGACATGGCTGCGCCCAAGTTTTCTACATCCTTAAGTCAGATTCAACTAATAAGAAACTATAAATATAAAAATGATAGAACTTAATGAGATATAAGTTATCTGAAATATAATTCATCTAGATACAAATATATTTTGAGAACAAGTAAGGTCAGAAAGCACTGAATAGTGGCAGATGGCTACAAAATATGAGACACTCAGAGCCAGGCTTGTGAAACTACAAGCACAGGGGAGGAAGTAGGAACACAAACGAATTTTTATGTAAAATGATTTTCATCAGGTATGGTGGAGTTGTTTACCTAAGCACTATTATGTTTACTTTATAAGATAATATTAAAATTTTCAACCTGTTAGATTATCATAAGGTAATGTATACTAAATACTATCAAAGTATTACTTTATTTTGTGTTAAAAATATCTTTATGGAAATAACTCAAACCTAAGTAACACTTACTCTGTCTTCCTCATAGGTGATGGATAGCATAAAATAAAAATAAGGGCTTTGAATAAAAATAGATGTTGAGAAATGGAAAGAGATAAATATTGTAGGTGTTACTGAGGAGTAATGACTTAAATTATTGACATCTAAGCATTTATAAACATGCTAGACAATGCTGCACATAGTCATTTTGTGTGTCTGATAATACCATAGTGAATTAAAAAGCATTCTTGTTAATGAAGTTAAAAATTTTAAGCACTTCTGGGAAGATGGCATTGAAGTAGGTAGACAAAGGTCAACTCTCACACAAAAACAATGGAGAAAGGGCAAAAAGCTGTCCAAGGTAAGTTCTTTAGGAAACTGCCTATCAGGAGAACGCTGCTCATAATCCAGGAAGGAAAGAGACAGACAAAGAAGCTGAAAGAAAACCTTGAGTTACTTACCACCATTGTGGCTGGGAAAGGCATATATACCCAAACCTCAAGCTGAATACCCTTGGTAAAACCCTTAGATAACTGCAGCCAACTGAGTGAGAAAGAAATTTCTCCTCCCTGTGAGGAAAAGTTTTCTGGTGGAAGGCAGAATATGGCTTTTCTTTAGTTAGCTTAGCCATCTGAGCAAACTTTGAATCTCAAATTATCCCAGCCAGCACTAAATTGGCCTCAGGGAGTGGGGAAAGAAATCTGATCAGGTAAGCTGTCACACCCTACTGACTTGGGAGAGAGAGGAACTAAGTGAGGAGGTAGGCAGAGACCTATCCATAACCAGTCCAGGAGAAAAGGAAGCTTCTAACAGTTTCTAAACTGTTAGAAGCCCAATTTACCTGAGGGAAAAGGGGTGGGTAGATAAGATTTCAGTTGATTACTTAACCAGTGAAGTGCTTGAAGCTCCACAGCTTTACATATTCAAGGTCCCTCATTCAATTCCCAGTACCTCCTAAGAGAAGGGATTCAGAGAGTGATCCACCATGTTATCAGGCACTTATCCAGCACCTTATGTCAGGAAACTTATAGACTGAGATTTTTTTTGTTTTAGTTTTTTGGATCTGTAACTTTTAATTTCTTAACACTTTTTATCCTTTATTTTATTCACTAAAACCAGGTACTTTATCTGAGGAGGATAGGTTTGCAGGGTGATGGATGAACATGTGCAGCCTGAGATGGTTCCTATGAGCCTAAGAGGGAAGCCTGTTTTTCCTGAGTTGTGTTTTATTTGTTGTTGTTGTTATTATTGTTTGTTGTCTTTTCTTGATCTTTTTCTTTTTTAGTTTCTTTATTTTTCCCCTCAGTTTTTAAATTTCTTTTAATTCTACATTTCCCCTGTTCCATTGCCTTGCTTTCATTCTACCTTTTCTTGTTTAGTCTTCATTTATTTTCTTCTTTCCAGGTTCTAATTTTAGTCTATTTTTTCTATTTTTAATTGTTTCATTTTTATTCAAACTTTTTTCTTCTATTCCTTTGTATTTTTATGACATTTTGCTCTCATTACTTATTTATTTTCCTGACTCTTCTATTGCTCCTTTTTTATCTCCTTTTAAAATAATTAATACTATTGTTATTTTTCTCTTCCTCTTTCCTTTTCTACAGCCTTTATATTTTTTCAAGGGAACACAGAAAAAGGCAATGATATAGAACAATAAGAGCCAAGTATCAAAAATGAACCTTACAACACATAGACATACAACATAAATAAAACCCTAGAATGGAAGAGAAGATAGCCTTCCAAATAAGCCCATCAATATAAACAGATGTCTAGACATCAACAAAAATATTATGAGACCTACAAACAAAGGGGAAAATATGGCCCAGACTAATGAACAAACTAAAAAAGAGGAGATGCAATACATGAAACAACTAATCAAAGATATCCAAACAAATGCCATGAATCAACTTAATGAAGTGAAGGAAGAGAAAAGGGATATTAAAAAGACACTGGGGGAACTTACTGAAGAAATGATAAGATACGTAAAAATTTAATTGTTCTGACGATGATGAATGGCACAATGCAATAATTCAAAATTTCACTGGAAGCACATAACAGCAGATGTGAACAAGCAGAGGAAGGAATTAGTGACATTGAAGGTAGTACATCTGAAATTAGATAGGAGAACAGATTGATAGAAAGATAGGAAAAATCCAGCAGGCCTCAGGAAATTGAATGAAAATGTGAAATGCACAAACAGGCATTATAGGTTTCCAAGAGAGAGAAGAGAAGCAAAGGGGACAGAAGGAGTGTTAGAGGAAATAATGGCAGAAAATTTATCAACCCTTTTGAGGAGCATAAGTGTTCATGCCCAGGAAGAACAATGCACTCCATACAGTATAAATCCTAAAAAGGCTTACCCCAAGAATTATACATATCAGATTGCAAATGCTCAAGACAAAGAGAGAATACTGAAAGCAGCAAAAGAAAAAAGATATCACATACAAGGGAAGCTCAATAAGATTAAGTGCTGATTTTTCATCTGAAACCATGGAGGCAAGAAGGCAATGGTGTGACATAATTAAGGTTCCAAAAGAAAAAGATCTATCAGTCAAGAATACTGTATCCAGCAAAGCTTGCATTGAAAATGAGGGAGAATTCAAAATATTCACAGATCAACATGAATTAAGAGAGTTTGCCCTTCAAGAAACACTAAAAGAAATTCTGCATGTTGATAGAAAAAAGGAGACAGAGGGTTGGAGGAAATTGTAGACAGGAAGATTGTTGGAAAGAACAACTAAAAAGAGAGAGAGAGAAAAAAAAGACATATATAAACCAAAGGAAAATATGGCTCATGTAAATAACGACTTGAGTGTAATAACATGGAATGTTAATGGATTAAAATCTCCAATCGAAAGATTCAGATTGGCAGAATGGTTAAGGACATAAAGACCTATCTGTCTACAAGAGACTCACATTAGACCCAAGGATATAAGGAGGTTACAAGTGAATGGTGGTAAAATGATTTTACATGCACACAGTAATAAAAAATGGGTGGGACTATCTATACTAATATCAGCCAAAATAGACTTTAAGTGCAGCATTATTGAAAGAGACAAAGGAAGAAATTTATATTAATAAAAGTTGAAGGAACAAACATAAGCATTTATGCACCTAATCAGGGTGCCTCAAAATACATGAGACAAACATTGATAAACAAAGTGGAGAAATAGATGCCTCTATAGTTATAGTGGGGGAATTTTAATACATCATTATGACCACTGCATAGAACATCTTGATAGAGGGTCAATAAAGAAACAGAGACCTTGAATAATACTTTGAGGATCTGGACCTAATAGACATATACTGGACATTACACCCAAGTATACTGGGATATACATTCTATTCAAATGCACATAGATCATTCCCTGGATAGATCACATGCTAGGTAACAAAATAAATCTCAATGAATTTAGAAAGATTGAAGTTATGTAAGGTAATTTCTCTGACCACATGAAATGAAGCTGGAAACTAGTAAGTGTCAAAGAACCAGAATATGTAGAAAACCATAGGAGTTAAACAACACATTAGTAGACAATCAGTGGTTCAAAGAGGAAGTTGCAAAAGAAATCAGTAACTAACTTGAAATGAATGAAAATGTGAACCAAACCTACTCAAAACCTCTGGGGTGCAGCAAACATTGCAGAGAAGGAAATTTGTAGATAAAAATGCTTATATTAAAAAGGAAAAAAGAGATAAAACCAAAGATCTAACTGCACATCTGGAGGAAATAGTGAAACAACAGCAAACTAAACCCTAAGCATGCAGAAAGAAGGACATAACAAATATTAGAGGAGAAGTAAATGAAATAGAGATAGTAAACACTAGAACAATTGAAAAAAAAAAACACAAAAGATGATTCTTTGAAAAGTTTAATAAAATTGCCAACCCTTATCCAGACTAACAGAAAAAAAAAAAAAAAAGAGAGAGAAAAGATGCAAAGAAAATAATAAAACAAGGGAGGGGATATCACCACTAACCACAATATAAAGAGTATATTATGAGGATACTTTGAAAACTTGATGGATAACTTAGATGAAATGGACAAAATTTCAGAAACACACAAACAACCTACATTGACATAAGAAGAAATTGGTGAACTCAATAGACCATTCACAAGAAAAGAATTTGAATTACTCATCAAAAACCTCTCAACAAAAAAGATCACAGGAGCAGAGGGCTTCATAGGTGAATTCTACCAGTCCTGCTTACTCTTCCAAAAAAGTGGAAGGAACATTGCTGAATTCATTCTATTATGCTAACATCACCTTAACACCAAAGCCCCCAAAAGAAAGGAAACCTACAGTAAAATCTTTCTAATGAAACCTGGATGCTAAAATCCTCAATAAAATATTTGCTAATCATGTTCAACAATACAGCAAATGAATTATATAACATAACCAAGTGGTTTCATCCCTGCTATGAAGGATATCCATATCCAAAAGAATGAGAATGGATCACCACTTCATGCTCTATACAAAAATTAGCTTAAAATGCATCAAAGACATAAATATAAGAACCAAGACCTTAAAGATCCTAGAAGATATTGTAGGAAAGCATCTATGAGAACTTGTAGCAGGAAATGCTTCCATAAACTTTACACCCAAAGCATAAGTAATGAATGATAGTATAGATAAATTTGACCTCCTCAAATTTTAAAAAAAAAATTGCACTTCAAAGGAGTTTGTCAAGAAAATAAAAAGGCAGCCAACTCAATGGGAGAAAATATTTGGTAACCATCTATCAGATAAAGACCTAATATCCAGCATATATAGAGAAATCCTACATCTTGAAAATAAAAAGACAAACAACCCATTTTTAAAAATGGGCAAGAAATTTGAATAGGCCCTTCTTCAAAGAAGAAATAAAAATGGCTAAAAAGCACATGAAAAGATAATCAAAATCACTAGGTATTAAAGAACTGCAAATCAAAACTATGAGATTTAATCTTACACCTATTAGACTCATAGCTATTAAAATAAACAGAGGATTCTCTTGCAATTTTTTTCTTTGACCCAGTAAAGAAATAAATATGCCACATTCAACCATACTATAGTCTGTTCCATGTCTTCTTCATTTTCCCTAGTACTAATCAGCAGGGAAATATGTTGTTGTGGAAAAAGGAATCAAACTGTGTTTCTGTGGTAAGAAAATAATGATCACCCAAAGATACCCATGTCCTAATCCCTGGAGCCTGTGAATGTGTTAACTTCTATGATAAAAGAGACTTTACAGATGTGATTAAGGTTCTTGAAATGTGGAGACTGTCCTGGATTAAATGGGCAGGCCTAATGTGATCAGAGTGTCCTTATAAGGGAAAGGTAGCAGGAGAGTCAGAGGAGATGTGACAATAGAAACAGAGATTGGAAAGATGCTATTGCTGAATCTGAAAAGTAAAGTGGACCTCAAACCAGGAATATGTGAAACCTCTAGAAGTTTGAAAAAGCAAGGAACAAATTCTTCCCCAGAACATGTTGAAATGTTTCTTTCTGCTCAGTGAGGCTTCTAACATACAGAATTGTAAGGTAGTAGCTATGTACTGTTTAAGTCATTATGTTTGTGGTAATTTGTTACAGCAGTAATAGGAAACAAGTACATTTATATTCCACAATAAGAATATTTAGTGTGTTTGTTACATTTACAAAGATAGTATCTGTCATTATAAATTCTCTACAATCCATTAGTAAACATGCAATGATATATGTTAGTGAGTTCAGGGACCCTTTCCCTTCTATCAAGATATTTGAATAAACAAAAGAGAGAGGAAAGATGGATTATAGTAGCTTTCAATTTTATGTTTATTAGATAAAAACTAGAAACCCTGCTGGGGTATGACAAGGTGGAATATCCTGCTAATATCAAATTGCAAAGGCATTTTCAAAAGTACCTTGGTCACGAGTCAAATTCTCTTGCTAATAGCATAATAAAGACTAAACCTGCATGCAAAAGAAGACAGCAGTCATTAGAAATAAAAGAAAACACAATCTTCCTGGGAAAATATTAAAGAAAGACATTTGTGTAGTGAACACTGGTGTCAAAGTTGTTTGTAAATACGTTGGCACAAAATAATACCTCAAGTCTGTGAGTTTAGGAACATATCAGGTCTTCCATGAAGATGGCAGTGATGTTCGTAGACAGGTCTCAATTCTTTCACAAAAAATAATGGCGGAATGGCAAAAAGATTTATCATATCATTCATTTATCATATTATTCAGGTTCCTTTTTAATTTGAAGATATGCAGACTATGAGAGTGATGCACATTAAACAGAAGGGATATGAACAGAGAGACAAAGGGGACAAATGAAAACCATGAGTTATTCACCCCTGTGCCTGGGAATGGCAGGCACAAACCCTACCCTAAAAGCAAATAGCCTTTGTAAAACTGCTGGCTTACTGCAGCCAACTGAGTGGGGAAAGAATGTTCTCTTCCCTGGGAGGAAGAGGGTCCAGGAAGAGGATGGAGAGTAGTGTCTCTTCAGTGAGTTTGGCCAGCAAAGCCTATTTTGAGTCTCCAAAGAGACCCCAGATAGCACTTCAGTGGCCCCAGGAAGAAGGGAGGGGAATCAAATCAGGCAGATTATCACACCCAACTGCTATGGCAGGGAAATAAACTAGATGAGTGAGGGGGTATGCAGAGAAAGGTACCTTACCAGTTCAAGAGAGAGGGAAGCCAGGAAAGATAGTTGGCAACTCACCTGAAGGAAAAGGGGTAGGAAGAGCCAGGTACGCTTTCAGAAGACTACCTAACCTATGAAGTGGGTGTAGCTCAGTATAGGAATGCCTGCCTCACACATAATATATCCCTTTCTATTCCCAACACCTACTGAAAGAAAAGATTCTGAGGAATATCCACCAGGTTGTCAGGCACCCAACTAACACCATAGGACAGGGAACTTATAGACTGCCTTTTTTTTGTTTTAAGTTTTGAAATCTATTAAGTATAATTTTTAATTATTTACTTTACTTTTTTTTTATTCTTTATTTTATTCATTAAACCTGGGAGTCTCACATGTGGATGGCAAGATGGCAGGGTTTGAGAAGCATCTTGTGTCAGTGAATTTATAAACTAAGATTTTTTTTTATTTTAACTTTTTGATCTGTTATTTCTTATTTTTGATTATTGATTTTATTTTTTTTCTTTATTTGCTTACCTGTGGATGGCAGAAGACAGGAATTGACAAGTCACAGCAGCCTGAGATGGTTCCTAATGCCTTAGAGGGAAGTCTGCTTTGCCTGTATTATTTTTGTAAATTTTGTTTATCATTTTTTTCTGTTCCTTTGTTTCCATTTTTCTTTTCCCTATTTTTTCTTCCTTACTTTCTTTATTTCTTTTCTTTCATTTTCCCCTTTTCCACTGCTTTTCTTTCATTCCAACATTCTTTCTCTGGTCTTCTTTTTTTCCCTATTCTCATCATTCCAGCCTTTAATTTCATTATATTTTTTTCTCATTTCATTTTTCATTCTTATTCCTTTCTATTTTTTTAATAAGTTTTTACTCATTTTTTATTTATCTGGTGCTTTAATGGTTCCTTTTCTATCCTTTTTTTTATTACTACTCTTATTATTTTTTCTCCCCTCTCTTTCCTTTTCTATGGTATTAAAAATTTTCAAGGAAACAGTCAATTGACAGGATATAGAGTAAATGGAATGAAGTATCAAAAAGGAACTTTAACACAACAGAAAACAAAATAAAACCCTAGTGTAAAAAGAGATGCTAACCATCCGAGTAAGTCCATCAAGATAAACAGATACCTAGGCACCAATAAAAAATTACAATGTATAATATAAAATGGGAAGATTTGGCCCCATCTTATGAATTAACTAACAAACTAGAAGAGATAGAGAACATAGGACAACTAATCAAGGATGTCTAAACAAATATCATGAATCAACTTAATGACATGAAGGAAAATATAAAGCATATTAAGAAGACACTGGGGAAACATATAGAAGAAATCCTAAACATACATAAAAATATATCAGATCCAATCCTGATGAATGATATAATGCCAAATATAAAAAAATATGTTGGAAGCACAGAACAGCAGATTGGAAGAGGCAGGGTAAAGAATTAGTGACGTCAAAGTACATCTGAAATCAGACAAGCAGTAAAACAGATAGATAAAAAGAGAAAATTTTCATCAGGGAATAGAACGATAACACAAAATGTACAAACATGTGCACTATAGGCATCCCAAAGTGAGAAGAGAAGGGAAAGAAGGCAGAAAGTGTGTTGGAAGAAATAATCGTTGAAAATTTCCCAACTTTTTTGAGGGTCATAGATGTACATGATCAGGAAGCACAGTGCATTCCAAACAGTATAAATACTAATAAGACTACAACAGGACAAGGGAAACTCAGTAAGATTCAGCACTGATTTCTCATTTAAAACCATGAAGGAGAGAAGGAAGTGGTATGACATAGTTAAAGTGCTAAAAGAAAACAACTGCCAGCCAAGAATTTTGCATCAAGTAAAGTCAGCATTCAAAAATGAAGGAGAGTTCAAAATATACACAAACAGAAACAAGAAAACTGCCTTTCAAGAAATGTTAAAGGGAGTTCTGCAGGTTGAAAGGAAAAAAATAAAAAGAAGAGAGAGGAATTTAGAAGAGTGTGAAAAGATTATTAGCAAGAATAAGTAAAAAGATGAAAAGAGAAATAAAAACAAAATATGACATATATAGACCTAAAGAAAATATGGCTAATGTAAGTACTGCCTTGAACGCAATAACATTGAATGTTAGTGGATTAAAATCTCCAATCAAAAGACACAAATTGGCAGAATGGATAAGGATATAAGACTCACCTATATGCTATCTACCGGAAACTCACCTTAGACCCAGGAATGTAAAGAGGTTACAAGTGAATGGCCGTAAAATGATTCTACATGCACACAATAACCAAAAAAATGGTTGGACTATCTATACTAATATCAGCCAAAATAACTTTAAGTGCAACACTATTGAAAGAGACAAAGGAAGAACCTTGTATTAATAAAAGTTGTATATATCAAGAAGAAAGAACAAACATAGACATTTATGCACCTACCCAGGGTGTCGCAAAATTCATAAGACAAACATTGGAAAAACTAAGTGGAGAAATAGATGCATCTACAATTATTGTGGGAGATTTTAATACACCTTTATCACCATTAGAAATAACATCTCAATAGAGGGTCAATAAAGAAACAGAGACCTTTATAAATACATTAAAGGATCTAGACCTAATGGACATATACACTGCATTACACTGAAATACAGTGGGGTATGCATTCTTCTAAAAGGAACATAGATTTTTCTCCAGGACAAAACCTATACTAGGTCACAGAACAAATCTTGCTGAATTTAGAAAGATTGAAATTATACAAAATAGTTTCTCTGACCACAATAAAATAAAGCTGGAAATCAACAAAGTGCAAAGAACAAGAATAGGCACAAAAATATGGAAGTTAAATACATCCTTAGACAATCAGTGGGCCAAGGAGGAAACTGCAAAAGAAATCAGTAGCTACCCTGAAACAAATGAAAATGAGAACAATCTTATCAAAACCTATAGGCAGCAGAAAAAGCAGTGCTGAGAGGGGAATTTATAGTCATAAATGCCTATATCAAAAAAGAAGAAAGGTAAATCAATGACTTACCTCACACCTATTGGTGCCAGAAAAAAGAAAAATCTAATCTTGACACAAGCAGAAAGAAGGAAATAACAAAGACTAGAGCAGAGCTACTAGTCTTGAAATTGAAAATTAAAAAAAAACACTAGAAAAATTTTAACAAAACCAAAATTAGTTCTTCGAGAAGATTAATAAAATTGAAGAACCCTTAGGTAGACTAACAAAGGACAAAAGAGAGATGTAAATACATAGAATAAAAAATGAGGGAGGGAATATCATCCCACAGAAATAAAAAGTATCATAAGAGGATTCTTTGAAATATTGCATGCTAACAAGATGGATAACATAGATGAAATTGACAAATCTCTAGAAACACACAAGCAGGTTACATCGACAAAAGAAATTGATGAACAAAAGAGACCAATCACACAAGAAGCGAGATTGCATTAGTTATCATAAACTTCCCAAATAAAGAGCTCAGGGTGAAAAGGCTTCACAAGTGGAGTCTACCAAGCATTTCAAAAGAACTATTACAAATCCTGCTTATACTCTTCCAAAAAATAGAAGTGAAGGGAACATTGCCTGACTCATTCCATGACGCCAACATTACCCTAACACCAAAGCCACATAAACATGTCACAAGTAAAGAAATCTACAGACCAATATTTCTAATGGACCTGGTTAATACAATCCTCAACCAAATACTTGCTAATCATATTAAACAACATATCAAACGAATTATACACCATGACCAAGTGTGTTTCTTCCCTGATATACCAGAATGCTTCAACATAAGAAAAAACAAATATAACACATTAACAGATCAAAAGAAAAAAATCACATGAGCATCTCTATTGATGCAGAAAAAACATTTGACAAAATACAGAATCTTTTCTGGATAAAAACACTTCAAAAGATAATAATAGAAGGGAACTTCCTCAAAATGATGCAGGGTATATATGCAAAAACCACAGCTAACATCATATTCAACTGTGAAATAGTAAAGGCTTTCCCTCTAAGATCTGGAAAAAACAAGGATTCCCACTGTCATTATTCTTATTTAACACTGTGTTAGAAGTACTTGCTCGAGCTATTAGGCAAGTAAACAAAATAAAAGGCATCCAAATTGGAAAGCTGAAAATAAAAATTTCACTACTTGCAGATGACATGTTCCTATAAGTAGAAATCCCTGAGAAATCTATAACAAAACTTCTAGAGCTGATAAATTAGTTCAGTAAAGTGGCAGGATATAAGATCAAGAACCAAAAGTCAGTATCATTTCTGTACACAAATAATGAGCAATCTGTGGTGGAAATCTAGAAAAATACTCCATTTACAATAGCAACTAGAAGAATCAAATAACAAGGAATAAACTTTACTAAAGATGTAAAGGATTGTACAAGAAAAATGACACAATATTGTTAAAGGAAATCAAAGAAGACCTAAACATATGGAAAAATATTTCCATGGTTATGGATTGGAAGTCTAAAGATCATTAACATGTCTGTCCTACCCAAATTGATTTACAGATTTAACACAATCCCAATAAATATTACAACAGCATTTTTCACTCAGTATGAAAAGATAATTATGAAATTTATTTGCAAGGGCAAGGGGCCCTGAGTAGTCAAAAACATAATGGATAAGAAAAATGAAACTGCAGGAATCAGGCTACCTGACTTTAATGCCTACTACAAAGCTACAGTGGTGAAAACAGCATGGTAATGACAAAGGATAGACATGGTGACCAATGGAATTGAATTGAGAGTTCTGATCTGTATCTTCACATATATGGAAAATTAATATTCAATAAGCTCACCAAGCCCACTCAACTGGAACATAATTACCTTTCAACAAATGGTGCTGAGAGAACTGGATATTCTTATTGAAAAGAATGAGAAAGGACCCCCATCTCATGTGCTATGCAAAAATTAACTCAGGATGGATCAAAGACATAAATATTATAGCCAAGACCATAAAGTTACTAGAAGATAATGTAGGCAAGCATCGATGAGATCCTGTAGTAAGAAATGATTTCATAAACTTTACTCCTAAAGCATGAGCAGCTAGAGAAAAAAATAGGTAAATGAGATTTCCTAAATGTTAAAAACTTTTGTACTTCAAAGGAGTTTGTCAAGAAAGTGAAAAGTCAGCCTACTCAAAGGGAGAAATTACTTGGGAACCACTTATCTGATAAGGGTTTAATATTCAGCATAAATAAAGAAATCTTACATCTCTAAAATAAAAAGACAGACAACTCATTTTAAAAATGGGAAAGAGATTTGAATAGACACATCTCCAAAGAAGAAATACAAATGGCTAAAAAGTATATGAAAAGATACTCAACATTACTACATACTAGGGAATTGCAAGTTAAAACTACAATACGATATCATCTTACACCTATTAGACTGGCAGCTATTAAAAAAAACAAAAGACTACAAGTTTTAGAGAGGATATGGAGGAAAGGGAACACTCATTCACTGCTGGTAGAAATGTAGAATGTTGCAACCATTGTGGAGGACAGTTTGGTGGTTCCTCAGGAAGCTAAATATTGAACGGCCATGTGATCCAACAATCCCACTGCTGGATATATACCCAGTAGAACTGAAAGCAGGGACATGAACAGATATATGCCACCAAGGTTCCTAGTGGCATATTCAGTATTGCCAAATGTTGGAAGCTTCACAAGTGCCCATTAACAGATGAATGGATAAGCTAATTGTGGTATTACTCAGCTCTAAGAATGAATGCAGTATTAATACAAAGGACAATATGGATGAATATTGATATCTTATATTGAGTGAAGTAAGCCAGTCAATGAAGGACAAATATTACATGATCTTACTGATATGGCTTAAGCAAATTGAGCAGACTCTCAGAACTAGAGCCTGGCAGATAGGTTATCAGGAAATAGGAAAATAATAAAGGATGGTGAGCTTATGCTCAACATGGGCAAAATCTATAAGGTGGAAGGGGGTGTTTGGGCATTGAATTGGGTTGACAGTTGTGCAGTGATGTGATTGGGTTCAATGGTGCTGGAATGTGAGAAGAGTAGGTTGGTGGTGTTCGATTGTATTATACATTGTACTGGGGGGAGGGCTGGAGGAAAAACAAGAGAACTATGGGGATTTTTTGGTCAGTTTTATAACTATAATGGTGGGAATGCTATTTTAGCAAATATAGCAAAGGAGGTTCACTGGTACAGGGTGCCCAGGATATGCGAGATGAGCTGCACCTGGGGTATGCCTATATGAAATATGAAAATGTTTATTTTGTCAAAGTGTATTATCTATGTGGGTGGAGACCCACACTATAAACAGGAAAATATAAAACTCCTATCCTGGGGAGTCCTGTTGTGTTCTCAATTAGAGGCACAAGTATCTCTCAAGAACATAAGCAATGCCTAATAAAAGAAAACAGACCAATATGTCAAGTCCTCAATATTATTGCATGAAAATATGAACCTTATTCTTCAAAACTTAAAATGTAGTGGTTTCCATAGGTTCCTAGAGGAGGGGAAGAGAAGAATAGAATATATGGAGCATAGGGCATATTTAGGATATTGAAATTGTTCTGCACGATATTCCAATGATGAATAAAGTCAGATTTAAATTTTTTCAAAACCTATAAAAGTGTGCATTGCAAAATGTAAACCATGATGTAAATCATTGACCATGGTTAGTAGGAATGCTTCAATATTTGTACATCAATTGTAACAAATGTGTCATACACAGGTGAAATATTTTTAATAGGGGAGAGTGGGAGAGGAGGAGTGTGTTGGTATATAGGAATCCTCTTTACTTTCTATGTGACTATTCTGTAACTTAAAGATTCTTTGAAAATAAAGCCAAATAAATAAGAGACTCGGGGAACACAGAGCAGAAATTGTCACTGTACATAAAATATAACAGATCTTATGGTTATGAAAGCCACAATAAAAAAACATTTATTTTAGTTTTTAATTTCTGCTTTTTATGTATTTTTTACTATTATTATAATTTTATTTTATTATTATATATATTTACTTTTTAGTTGTGTTTTGGGGGAGGTTTTGGATCCCAGAAGTGTCACAATTCTAGCAGGGGAAGATTACTGGTGAAGGGTGTGAGTAATGGAGTGATATGTGTGGAGGCATTCACTTGGGACATATCACTATGGCATATCAATATGTTCAAGTGGTCATGGGGCATTGTCTCCTTGGGTGGAGACCCAGACAATAACCAAAAAAAAACACTGATTTCCCTTCTGGGAAGTCCTGCTGCATCCCCTAATAGAGTGGCAAGAATTACCTGAGTAGATAACAGTGCATAGTGAAGGAGAAGAGACTATAATGCCAGTCCCTTGACATTGATGGTTGTACTGATGAACATTGTTCTTATGAAATTGATAGTTAGCTTAGTATTACATATTGCCTAAGAATTACCTCCTGAAAGCCTCCTTATTGCTCAAAAGTGGACTCTCCATAAGCCAAAGTGCAAAGCATATAAGTGCACTACCTTCCCCCCGGCATAGGGCATGAGTTCCGTGAATGAGTCTCCCTGGCACCAAGGGATTATTCCAAAACACCAACTAGTGATGCATTTGGAAAAAGACCTTGACCAATAAGGGAAAATATTAAATACAAATGAGTTTTATGTCTATGATATTTCAATGTGTGTCTGGAGGTCATTCCAGAGGTTACAATTATGCACATCTCAGAAGGATTTCATTGACTGCCACAGTAAACAGTGCCACAAACAACAAAGCTCTGAGGGCACTAGAGACATCTAGACACTTTATAGGCAAGGCAGACAATCTTGGGAATTCAACACCTTTAGTATATATGCTCCCCAATGTAATAGAGTCAGACTCATTTATAATTTCCCTATACATGGCTTTTCTGCCACTTTTCTTTGAACCTATAATTAGCACTACATTCATTAAATATATGTCCCAGAGACTTAACTCTTCATTCTGTTCATATGTTAGTTGAGCCCTGATTCTCAGCAGAGATGCACACCTAATCTCCAGTTCATTGTACTTACCCAGGACAACTAACAAAAGGATGATGATGGACATCACTCATCCCAAATAAACAGAGAGTATCTAGAACTGCAAGCAAGACAGTTCCATCTATCTGTCCCATGGGACCTAAGCCCCTTCTCAATCAGAAACAGAGTGGGTATCACAATCCCCACTCCTCAAGATTGAGGAATGAACAAACATAATTGTGGAATACAAATATTGACTAAAGTATACTTATTATTATTCTAGCACTTGAAGAACTTGTATCATTGGTATAAATACAATGGCTACAAGAGGTTCTCAGTGTAGGCAGCAGGAAGAACAGGGATAACATGGGTCATTTTGAGGACATCAGAATTGTCCTGTATGACATTGTAATGATGGAGACAGGCCATTTTATATTTTGTCATAACCTATAAAATTGTGCAGTACAAAGTGTAAAGTATAATGTAATCTCCAGACCAAGTTTAGTAGCAATGCTTCAATATGTATTCATCAATGGTAACAAATGAAACACACTAATGAAAAACATTGTTAATGGGGGAAACTGTGGGAGGGGGTGGCGTATATGGGAATGCCCATATTTTTGGTTTAACATTTATGTAATCGAAAGCTTTTTTAAAAAATAAAAACTAAATAAAAAAATAATTTTAAAAAATAAAAAATAAACACTCTTAGGAAGAAATAATATAAAAAGCCCTTGCTCTTGCTTGTAGTGGTATTATCTATACAGCCTTTGCCAATTCCAAGCTCTGAAGATTTAGTTCTTATGTTGTCTTCTAAGAGTATAAATTTTGGTCCTTACACGTAGTACTTTCCATAAATATTTAGTGTGAGGTAAGTGCCCAGATTCATTCTCTTGCATGCACCTATCCAGTTGTTACATCACCATTTTTTCTTTCAAATCACAGTAACTTTATCATATTAATAGTTATCTTTTTCTATAGCAATTCTTTCATTTTTTCACCAAATATATATTAAGCACCTATGATATGCTAGGTGTGTAGAAACACAGATGTCTTCCTCTCTATCAATCAACAATTAAACCTCCCCAAGCATTGACCATATTAAAGGCAAAAAAATGACTGGTAAAATAGTACTTATTTTGAACTTCAACATAAAATAGAAAACATACATAATACAAACATATCAGGATGACTAGAGTTATGAGTCCTACGAAATTCCAGATCAAACTTTTATGTAGGTGGATCCAGCAACTGCAAAAAGAAAATAGTCATAACACTTATAAAACTGTTATAAAATAAATGATATAAATATATGACATTTATATAACATTGCTTCCTGTCAGGCACTGTTCTAAATGCTGAAGAGTAGATACTATTATTATCCACATTTTAAAAATGAGAAAAATTAGCAAGTTATGTAAAGGCCCATGAATTTGAGCCAGGCATTCAAGCCCCATAGTCCTTATTTTTTAAAGTTTATTATAGGTGTCAGTTTACTTAAATGAAAAAATGCATATAATATTAGTACTTTCCTCAGGGTTGTTTTGTGGATGAAGATAAACGGTGCATATAAAAGACTTTGCACCAAACTGGCAGAGTAAATGTTCAGCATTTCATCAGCAACTTTGTCAGAGTCAACTCAACTTTCTCTTTCTCCCTTTGGATTCACATGTAGACAGATATGCATGTATTTCTCAATATATAAATTGTTCTTAATAAATTGATAAAATCTTTATGAATATTAAAGTTTGAATGAAATATAATGGATGGCAAAACTATTTTAAACTAATACAGTGAGGAATTAATCATATACTATATATGATGCTCTAAGTGTTTGACATTACTTATGAATTCCAAAAATAGATATTGGATTTTGTTTGTGAACTGATCTTTTCCTCTGGGCATATTAGATTATATTGTATTCAGAGTCTTATTGGTTAAATGAAGATTAAGTTGATTGGGCCACATCAGTAGAATGTTGAATCCCCACCCCCTTGGTGTGTGGAGACTCACAGTAAAACTGCACCACAGAGAAGGGAGGTTGGAGTTTTTGAACTAGAGTCTGGGAAATAAACAGAGAAGCAGATACAGCAAAGGCCCTGAGAAGAGAGTTGAGACATTTCCCTGATAGTATACACCTGGCCTTGTGAAGAAGGCAAGGCAGTTAAACCCAGAGAGAAGCAAGCCCTAGGAAGAGAGGAACCTAGTAACCCTGCACCCTTTCAGACATTGGCAGCCATCTTGCTCCAACATGTGGCAATAGACTTTGGTGAGGTAAGTAACTTACACTTTACAGCCTGGTAAATTTTAAGCTTCTACCCCAAATCAAGACCTTTTATAAAAGACAAAAGATTTCTGGTATTTTGCATCAGGACACCTTTGGCTGACTAATACAGATGCCAAGTATTTAAAGTGTTTTATTATATCATTTCCTCATGCCACTCTATAAGGTTGGTATTATTATGATTTTTATCTTCAAATTAGGAAACTACAGCTTAGAGTGGGTAAGTTGCCCAAAGTTACATGGCTAATATCTGTTAGCACAATGGAGGCCATGAGAACTGTAAAAGTGGAGACATAGTTGCAGCTGTATACAGAAGGTCAGATTCCAGAAACTTGATTCTTTAAAAATCACACCATGCTTCTTGTCTATGTGATAAAATATAACATTGCAGTAACTAAAAACATGAAGCAATTTGCTTGACTGTTTTATGTGTTCCATTTTCAGTAGAAATGTATTTAAAAATTTCCATGAAAAATCCTTTTGTAAATCCCCTACTGAACAACATTGTGCAGCAGAGTCTGATTTCAGTGTTATACATTCTTATAAATGTAACATCAGTGCAGCGGTGGCCATGAGAACTGCAAGAGTGGAGACATACTTGCAGCTGCATACAGATTGATTTCCATTACTAAAGAAAGGATAGCAGACTTGGTTAGACCAAGAAAGCTGATGCCAGGAGACCCAAAGAGGCTTTTCGTGTTCACCTATCATCTTGAAAGAGAATTGTTCACTCATGACATGCCATCACTTAAAATTGGCAACTCAGGTTCCTTTATCATCATGATTGATAGTATTTTATGAATTTGGCCGGGTATTATAACTGTCAGGATGCAAAAGCTATGGCTCCTTAGCCTTCACTGGATGTTTTACTCCTTCCAATAGGAGAATTATCTTGAACTTCAAGATGTTGCATTTTAAACATATTAGTGTGGGAGACTTTGTTGGAGGTGTTCTGAAGATCACAGTTTCAGAAATGCAGCTCTAGGTCCTATTCACAGAGGAAGATTTTCCAACTCCCACCTATTATCGACTTCCAGCTACATTTCATTATGATCGGAAAAGGTGCTTTTTGTAATTTCAATCTTCTTAAATTTATTGAGAGCTGTTTTGTGCCTCTACATATGCTCTATCTTGAAGAAAGATCCATGAGCACTAGAGAAGAATGTATAACCTGCTGATTTGAGGTGCAATGTTCTGTATGTGTTTGTCAGGTCTAGTTCATTTTTCATATTGTTCACATTCTCTGTTTCCTTGTTGATCTTCTGTCTAATTGTTCTATCTATTTATGTGAGTGATGTGTAGAAATCTCTAACAATTATTGTAGAAATGTTTATTTCTCCTTTTAATTTTGCCAGAGTTTACCTCACATATTTTGAGGCATCCTGGTTAGTTGCATAGTTATTTATGGCTGTTACTCCTTCTTGGTTGATTGTCTTTCATAATAATTATTTCTGATAGTCTTCATTTCTATACTTTTCTCCAAGGCCTTCTATTGTGTCTTTTCTTTTCTGGAAGCAGGCCCCCCTTAGTGTTACCTGCAGATCTATATTCTTGTTTACTAATTCTCTTGGTTTCTGTTTTTCTGTGAATATTTTAAAGTCAATTTAATATTTGGAGGACCTTTTGCCATATAAAGAATTCTTGGCTGGCAATTTTTCTACTTCATCACCTTAATTATATCATATGACTTCTTTCTCACCTTCATGGTTTCAGAAGAGAAATCTGCACTAAGTCTTATTGGACATCCCTTGTAGGTTTTGCTTCTGCTTTGCTGCTTTCAGAATTTTATCTTTATCTTTGGCATATGGAACTCTGAATTTTATAAGTCTTGAGGTAGATATATTTGGATTTATTCAATTAGGTATATGCTATGCATCTTGGACAAGTATACTCATATTTTTCAGTAGAGTTGGGAAATTTGAGGGTATTATTTCCTCAAATACTCTTTCTGCTCCTTTTCCTTTATCTTCTCCTTCTCTAACTATCATAACACATTTGTTGGTGTGCTTTATGCTATCATTCAACTCACTGAGCCACTGCTTAATTTTTTCCACTTTTATCAGTCTTTTTCTTTTCTCGCTTTAATTTCAGTTGCTGCATCCTCTATGACACTGATCCTTTATTCCATGATTTCAAAGCTTCTTTTGTATGCCTGTTTTGTATTTTTAATCTTTGTACTCACCCAGTGTCTTTTTAATATCTTTTAGTTCTTTAGCCAAATTAAATAAACTCCATGATTTAATTCAGGATAGTATAATTAAATTCACTGACTAGCTGTTTCAAGGCTTGTGTCTCATCTGAAGCTTTGATTTTTTCCTTTGCCTGAGTCATATCTTATTTTTTTTTTATGGCTTATAATTTTTGCTGATGTCTAGGCATCTGATTATGAAGCTGGTTTACTCTGATGTTCAGCTTCTCTCTTTTGCCTAGGGATTTACTATTAAGTAGCTATTTGCTACCACTGTTTTTGAATCTTGGTTCAACTTGTTCTAGCTATTTATGATTGCCCTTGTTTAATTGCTCAAACTAGGTCTAAGGAACCAATAATGTGGTGAATGGCTCTTTCCAAGGGCCTTGGAGAAGGGGACAGTAAAGGTAATTGGTTGCCTCTTTTATTAATTATGTTTCCCTTCATTCTGTGCACTTTTCTGTTCTGCCAGCAGATGGTGGTCTTTCAGAGACCTCTCAGCTTAGAACCCAGATTCTAAGGGAGAATCAATTCACTATGACTCTGCCATTTGGACAGTGAAGAAGCAATATCCTCAGGGCAGGCCAAGTCTCACAAACAAACTTTCCAGAAGTTCTTCTCCTTCTTTGTTGGGCTGCACCCTCCCACCCTCTGCCTCCTCAGCAACAAGCCCAAGGAAGTAAAGAAGGTGTTTGAGAAGGGATATTATCTTTATCTCCCTGATGATTTTCAGGGCAAACAAAGTCATGGCCCCACCAAGTCTGGAAATGTGTGACTCCTCCAATGCAGCAGACACGTTCACTGGCCAAAATCTGAATTTGCTGTAGTTTGTGTCCCTCCTTCTCCCCTCTCTTGGGGAAGAGGGCCTCGGCAACCCCTTCAGACCACAGCCACTGCAGTACACAGCCACTGAAGTCTGCAGACTGCTATTTGCTCCAAGTGTGGGGTAAAGGGTACCAGTAGCAGCTGCTGCTTTGCTCTTAGGATTTTTCCATTCAGCTGAGACTGCTTTCCTTTCCCCTCTCTCTTCTTGCTGATTCTCCTAACACTATTAAACATAATAAATAAAGCACTTTAATTGCAGACCAAATCCAAATGGAGAAAGAGACTAACTCATGACAGTTGGAGCTGCAAAGTCATACTGAAAAGACATGGCTTCAGAGAAATGTGGAGATTTGGGTTCATCTCCACATTCTACTCAATACATAAATTTCTATCTAATAAAGTTTTATTGGGATCCTTGAAGAATCAAGCCTTGAATGACGGTTTCCTCTTCCAATCACAACAACTGAATGAATTTCTCTGAGAAGAGTGTGAGAGTCAGCATATACATTTAATAAATAACTATGGAAATCCTATTCCATAAAGTCACAGTTCCACCTAATATAAATATTCTTCCACTGCCCTCATTCTACAGGATACTTTCCTAGGAATGAATAAGTAAATATTTTTCCTTCTATAGAACTCACCAAGTCCAGAGACCTCATGTCAATTCACTGACTAATGGATTTAGATAACAGTTGCTTCAATCATGTACTGTTGGAAATCCAGAAAATCTCAAGTAGTGTTTGGGAATCTGGGTGGAGAGAAGGATAGCTTTATCTACAGTAATTCCACAGGCACAGAGAAGGGCATGTATGGGCATAGCTCACAATAGAATATAGTGAAATATTTACTTATGAAAGAGCCTTTGATTTTCCTGCCATCCATACATTCTCATCTTCCTTCTGCTCCAAATTCTCCTAAGCTCAATTTTTACTTCTTGTTTAATTCCCTATCAGGGCTTTCCTTTCTTACATTTGATATTTTCTATGACTTGGCATTCACATGCCTATGTCATTTATTATTATTTCATTGGTAGAATACTTTCTGTCTTCTTCACATTGGGAATCATTTTATTTAAATACAGTACTCATGGAAAAATATACATTGTAATTATATAGCTCAAAAATTTTTCACAAAGAGCATATACCTATACAATCAACATCATACAATCACCTTCAAATCTGCTTTTATCTAGACATGTTCCTCACTTGTGTTATACCACTGTCCTGATTTTAAACTTATAGATTATTTTTGTGGGTCATGTATTTTACAGAAATCGTTCATATAACCCATACTCTTTTGAATCTGGCTATTTCACTAAGCTCTTCCTTATTGTTTTATGTGGTTTTAACAAACCATGTTCATAGGTGTATAATATTCCATTGTGTGACTATGTTTCAATTTATGATTCTCATTTTAGCATGGATCAAAATTTGTGTAGTTTCTATTTTGGGCTAGCACCATGGAATGTTTCAGTGAGCTTCTTTGTAAATATGTGTGATGAACATATGTAAATGAAGAGATTGAAAGGGAAGCTTATCAATGCTGGTAAAATGAAGACAAACATCATGAGGCTTGGTAGTATTAGTTGACACAAGTATTATCCCATTGCTAACTTTCCAAGGCTTAGTTAGCTCTTGAACTTCTCACACTGCTATATTTCCCTTCTGTATATCACCAGTTCTAGAAGCAAAGCTCTCAGAGGAATGGTAATAGAGAATCAGAAAGCAAGACTGTGAATACAGTAAAGGGGCTCTGATGCTAAAATGCTAAACTCAAAGGCTGTATATTAAACTATGCAAAATATTTTTTAAAGAACACTGATTTTTTTATGTGACTTAAAGTTTAATCAGAGTATCTGAAAAATCAAGTTTCTGTAAAACTAAGGTATTAGTTATCTATTAATTTAATATTTTAATCTATTTGTTATAAAACAAATAGATTGGTATTTTTGCTTATTAGCTTATTATGTATTCTTTTTAAAAGTAAAGTGTGTGTAAGATGACATCAGACTAACAGGCAGGGCTCAATGCTCTCACAAAAGCAATATAGAAAGAGTGAAAATATGTCTGAGGAACTTGCATTGGGTGTCTCCAGGCCAGGACAGTGCTACACAACTCCCAGGAGGATGAGGGACAGAGAGATGGAGAACCCAAATAACCAAACATGTTACCAATCCCCTCTGGTGGCCAGTAGGGGCTCCCCTACTCCACCTCCACAATATTAAGCAGGAGAAAAGCTCATGGCTCACTGTAGATGACTAAGAGGGGAACAGACATCTTTCTCCCTGAAAGCTGATTCAAGGGAAAAGGAAGGTGTTAGTCAGGGGGCTTTTCTTCAGTGAATTCAGCCAACAGGGACAACTGAATTTCCATTCTGGAGATTCAATACAGAAACACAGGAAAGCCGAGACTAAAACACCTCCATTGAAAGATGCGCTGATGACTTCCATCTGCTGGTCAGTGTGGAAACTGTATGGACAAAAACTGTCTTTTGTTCTCTGTATCCTAAC
The DNA here is from genome assembly GCA_026826555.1 of Tolypeutes matacus. NCBI lineage: Eukaryota > Metazoa > Chordata > Mammalia > Cingulata > Chlamyphoridae > Tolypeutes > Tolypeutes matacus. Next base: position 579,700 of record JAKSZT010015808.1, on the reverse strand, counting down.
CCCTGGAAGGAAATCTGTGTCCCATTAGTGAGTTCCTGACCCAATTTTAATAACTTAAAATGAGCAATTTTAAAGACTTAGAATAATTTGAGCCAAATGTCAAAGAAAGTCTGAAGAAAAAAAAAAGGTAAGAAAGAGAAATTGTCCAGCAAAATAAATCTACCAACATATTAAGATGCCTAGACATCAGCAAAAAAAATTGCAAGCCTTGAGGATTGAGGGAAGATGGCACTGAATTAGACATGTCTCAGCTTCCTCACAAAAACAACAGAGAAAGAGCCAAAACCTGCCCAAAATATTTGCTTTGGATGTCAGCAAACCAGGACAGTGTTTCACAACTCCCAGGACAGTGAAGGACAGAGAGATGTAAAATCCAAAACAACAAACTGTGAGTTACTAAAACTTATGGCTTCCAGGATGGCCTCCCCTACCCCACCCCTGATATATTGTCAGGCTAAAACCCCTGGCTCATTGCAGCTCACTGAGAGGTGAGCAGATGTCTCTCTCCTTGTCAGTTGTTACAAAGTAAAAGGGATGGAGAGTCAGGGGGCTTTCTCAGTGATTTCAGCCAGTGGATCCTGCTTTGAATCTCAGCTCCCACAACACCAAAACAAAAGAAAAACAAGAAAAATACAGCTCCGTGGAAAGGTGTGCCAATGGATGCCATCTGCTGGCTATTGTGGAAATTGCATAAACAAAAACTCTTTCTGGGGCTCTCTTTACCCCACCATTGGGAGAAAATCTGTGCACTGTTAGTGAGTCCCTGGCATGATTGTGATACTTAACCTGGGCATATTAAAGACTAATGTTAAGTAGAAACAAATACCAAAGAAGAGCTGTGAAAAAATAATAGGGAAGAGAAAGAAATTGGTCATCAGAATAAATTCACCAACATACTCTGATACCTAGCTATCAGCAAAAATTAAAGCCATACTAAGAAATGAGAGGAAAAAGAGCAAACCAAATATACTGAATAGATACAGGATTTAAGATAACTAATAGATAATCACACAACTCTCCTGAATCAATATAAAAAATGAATGAAAATATTACTAAAGAGACAAGATGGCATCGGTTTAGGAGGGCACTTGCTGAGAGCTCCCTGAGGACAGCGGATTCTGGACAGAATCCTGCCCAGGGGTCTGTGCTGCGGGCACATGGAGCAAGAAGATTGGGACATCTATCTGTGCAGATCAACGGCGTGGACTGATTGGTAGAGCTTTGTGAGTTTTAAGCCTGCTTGTGGCGGTTAACACAGGCAGCTGAGCCCCACATTTAGGGGGGAAAAAAAGCCAGTTTGAGCCGTGACTCCTGGCCTGGCAACTGGGTGACAGGGCCCGGTGAGAGTGAGAGGGCTCTGGCACCAGGCTGAGAGAGTTTTCCTTTCTGTGGGTTTGGCTGCCGGGAACCCTTTGCAGCTTGGGTGAACAAAACAGCTAGATTGAATCAATACCCGGCAGAGGGGAGGGGTAAATCTGCTAAGGTTGTTGATTTAAACAGCTGCCCAGAGATAAGCCCCAAATCCTGACAAGCCAGGGAGAGGGAGCACTCTCTGAGAGAGGGAGAGTTCTGACAGAAGGCAGAGAGGGGATTCTTTACTGTCGATTTGGCTGCCTGGACCCTCTCAAAGCTTGGGGGAGCAGATAAGCTGGCTTGAAGCAGCGCCAGGCTGAGGGGACAGGCAAATCTGCTGAGGAAACCTGATTTACCCAGCAGCCCAGTGACGCTGAGGCTCTGCTCCAGGAGGGGCGCATTTGGCCATTTTTATAGTCTTGCACTGACTAGCATCAGAGTTTCAGCTCCCCTGGGGAGTCCAGGAAGTGGGAAGTGCTTGATTAGTTACCATGAGCCTAATTAGGGTCCCCTCAGAGAAGGGGTTGGACTAGAAGAGGACTTATTTTGGGTCCTGTATTTCACCAAAAAAAAAAA
>JAKSZT010015808.1:551772-577371 GCA_026826555.1 Tolypeutes matacus | reverse complement strand
GGATCCACAAGGACCCTAGAAGAAACACTTTTCCTCCTTAGCTTTGTTTGACTGCTTGCCTGTGTTGTTGTTGGGTTTTTCTGTTCATTTGCTGTCTCTTGCTTTTCTTTCCTCTTTCCTTCCCCCTTTCTTTTTTCTTTCATTTTTTAAATTAGGTGCTGCTAGCTTATCTCTTCTTTGCTGTGCTTCTTCTTCAGTGATTTCCCTTTCTCTACCTATATTGATTTTGTATTACTAACTATCTCTTACCTTACCTTCATCTTTCAGCCTTCTGCTTTCAGTTGTTGGTCTTATATACCATGTTTTTTCATATGCCCACATCTTAAGAGTGTCAATTTCTATCCTATCTACTTTGTTTTCTTCTTTTTTTATTACTATAACTTTTTCCTTTCAGCCCTTTCTTTACTCTTTCTCTCTCACCTCATAATTCTAGCCATCTAAATCATTATATATATATATTCCTTTATTTGGTTTCCCAGTCCATTGTAGGTACTCCACTTTTTCTCCTATTATTCTACACTACCTACATGAGTTAAATATTCATTTCATTAAGTCTTATTTGTCCCCTCTTCTAACCTTTATCAATATTACTATTATCCTTCTTCCTTTCTCACATCTTTCAATTACTCTGGCCCTAATCTTTGTCTTCAACGGAACATAGAAAGAAGCAAGGAAATAAAATAAGAAGAAAAATTGTCAAAGAGAAAACTTAACACACATGCAGAACCACCAGCTAAATAAAACTCTAGAGCAGAGAAAGAAGCTAATCAACCGAGTAAACCCATCAAGATAAAATGATGACTAGAGGGCAGCAAAAAATTACAAACCACATTGAGAAACAGGAAAACATGGACCAGTCCAATGAACAAACTAAAATTCAGGAAGTGATGCAGAGCATCAAACAACTAATCAAAGCTTTCCAAACAAATAACATGGACCAACTTAAAGAGGTAAAGGAAGAGTTAAGGATATAAAGAAGACACTAGGACAACACACTGAAGAAATTGCAAACATACGCAAAAAGATAATGGATATGATGGTGATCAATGGCACAATCCAAGAAATCAAAGAGATGGTGGATTCATATAGCAGCAGATTTGAACAGACAGAAGAAAGAATTAGTGATGTGGAAGACAATACATCTGATATAAAACAGATAGTAGGACAGATAGACAAAAAGATAGAAAATCTCCAGCAGGGACTCAGGGAATTAACTGACAACACAAAATGCACAAACATTCACATTATGGGCATCCCAGAAGGAGAAGATAAGGGAAAGGGAACAGAAGGAGTGTTTAAGGAAATAATGGCTGAAAACTTCCCAACCCTATTGAGAGAGATGAATGTGCAGATCCAGGAAGCATAGTGCACCCCAAATAGTATAAATCCCAACAGGCCAACTCGAAGACATATACTTGTCAAAATATCCAAAGCTCAAGACAAAGAGAAAATACTCAAGGCAGCAAGAGAAAAAAGAAACCATCACAAACAAGGGAAGCACAATAAGATTAAGTGCTGATTTCTCATCTGAAACCTTGGAGGCAAGAAAACAGTGATATGACATAGACAAAGTACTAAAAGAAAAAAACTTCCAGCCATGATTTCTCTATCCAGCAAAATTGGCTTTCAAATATGATGGAGAGTTCAAAATATTCACAGTTAAACAGAAATTAAGACAGTATGTCAGTAAGAAACCTGTACTTCAAGAAATACTAAAAGAATTTCTACAAGTTGAAAGGAAAAAACAGGGGAGAGAGAGTTGGAGGAGAGTTTAAAAACAATGAAAAAGAAAAAAAAACAGAAACAAAACAACATATGACATACCTTAACCCAAAGAAAAAATGGTTGAAGTAAGAAATTCGTCGTGAGTAATAACACTGAATGTTAATGGATTAAACTCACCAATCAAGAGACACAGATTGGCAGAATATATAAGGAAATATGATCCATCTATATGCTGTCTACAAGAAACCCACATCGACCCAGGGAGTAGAGGAGTCTGAAAGTGAATGGCTGGAAAACCATTTTACAAGCTAACAATAGCCAAAAAAGGGCAGGAGTAGCTATTCTAATATCAGACAAAATGGACTTTAAATGCAAAACTATTGTAAGAGACAAAGATATACACTACATATTAGTAAAAGGGGTAATCTCTCAAGAAGAGAGATCAATCGTAAACATTTATGCACCTAATTGGGATACTTCAAAATACATGAGACAAACTCTGGAAAAACTAAGTGGATAAATAAATGCCTCTACAATTATAGCAGGGGAATTTAATGCACCATTATCATCATTAGACAGAACATCTACACAGAGAATCAATAAAGAAACAAAGGCTCTCAACAATACATTAGAGGACTTGGACTTAATAGACATATACAGAACACTAGACCCAAAAACAGCAGGATTTACAGTCTTCTTGAGTTCACATGGATAATTCCCCAAGCTAGACCACATGCTAGACCACAGAACAACTCTCAATGAATTCAGAAAGGTTGAGACTATAGAAAGTATTTTCTCTGACCACAATGGAATGAAATTGGAAATCACTAAGGGCCAGAGAAACAGGTTAGGCACAAGGATATGGAAGTTAAAAAACACACTCTTAGACAAACAGTGGGTCAAGGAGGAAATCTCAAAAGAAATAAGTAACTACCTTGAAACTAAAGAAAACAACAACACAACATATCAAAACCTATAGGATGCAGTGAAAGCAGTTCCGAGAAGGAAGTTCATAGCCATAAATACATATTAAGAAAGAAGAAAGAGCTAAAATTGAAGACCTAACTGCCCACTTGGAGGAATTGGAAAAACAACAACAAACTAAACCAAAAGGAAGTAGAAAGAAGGAAATAACAAAGATTAAAGCAGAACTAAATGAAAAAGAGAATAAGAAAGCACTAGAAAAAATTAAAGAAAACCTAAAGCTGGTTGTTCGAGAATATCGATAAAATTGACAAACCCTTAGCCAAACTGATAAAGAAAAAGAGAGAACAGATGCAAATACACAAAATAAGGAATGAGCAAGGGAATATCACTACTGACCTCACAGAAATAAAGAGTATCATAAGAGGATATTTTGAAAAATTATATACCAACAAGAATGATAATTTAGAAGAAATAGAAAAGTTTCTAGAAACTCACAAACAGACTACATTGATGAAAGTGGAAATTGATGAACTCATCAGTCCAATTACAAGTAAAGAGATAGACTCAGTCATCAAAAACCTCCCAAACAAGAAGAGCCCAGGACCAGATGGCTTCACAGCTGAATTCTACCAAACATTCTTGAAAGACCTAATACCATTTCTGCTTAAGGTCTTCCAAAAAATAGAAGTAGAAGAAATACTACCTAACTCATTCTACTATGACAACAATACCCTCATACCAAAACCAAACAAAGATACCACCAGAAAGAAAAATTACAGACCAAATTCTCTAATGAACCTAGATGCTAAAATCTTAAACAAAAATACTTGCTAATTGCATTCAACAACATATCAGAAGGATTATACACCATGACCAAGTGGGTTTCATCCTGGGTATGCAAGGATGGTTCAATACAAGAAAATCAATCAATGTAATATACCACATAAACAGATTGAAAGAAAAAAAATCACATGATCATCTCTATACATGCAGAAAAAGCATTCAACAAAATACTGTACTCTTTTGTGATAAAAACACTGCAAAATATAGGAATAGAAGGAAACTTTCTGAATATGATAAAGGGTATATATGAAAAACCCAAAGCTAACCTCATCTTCAATTGTGAAATACTAAAAGTCTTCCCTCTGAGATTGGGAACAAGACAAGGATTCCCACTAACACCACTCCTATTTAACATTGTCTTAGAAGTACTTGCTTGAGCACTGAGGCAAGAAAAGGATATAAAAGGCAAAAATTTCATTATTTGCAGACAACATGATCCTATACATAGAAGAGGCCATTCTTTCCCAACTGAGTGGGCTTAGTGGCCTAGTCGAATATCAGATGACTGTATATGCGAGGATATATGTCATAACTCTCAATTCAGTTACATTGGTCAGTATGTCTATCCTTGGGCCAATAAAATGCAGTTTTGACCACAGTAGCTTTGTAGTATGTTTTAAAGTCAGGCAGGGTTATACCTCCCATTTCATTTTTCTTTTTCAATATGTCTTTGGTGATTCGTGGCCTCTTACCTTTCCAAATATATTTTGTAGTTAGTTTTTCCAGTTCCTTAAAAAATACAGTGTTGATTTTTACTGGGATTTCATTAAATCTGTAGATTAATCTTGGTAGGATAGATATCTTGATGATGATTAGTCTTCCTGTCCATGAACAGGGAAGACTTTTCCATTTATTTAAGTCTTCTTTGATTTCCTTTAAAGTGTTGTGTAGTTTTCTGTATATAAGTCATTTACAATTTTAGTTAAATTTATTCCTAGGTCTTTGATTCTTTTAGTTACTGCTGTAAATGGTATTTTTTTCCTTGATTTCCTCCTCAGATTGCTCGTTATTGGTGTACAGAATATTACTCAGCTGTTAGAAGGAATAAAGTGCTAACACATGGAATAACATGGATGAATCTTGAAGACCTTATGTTGAGTGAAGCAAGCCAGGCATTGAAGGATGAACAGTATATGACCTCACTGATTTGAATTGAGAAAAGTGAGCAGTCTCTGAGAACCACTGTCTGAAAAATAGGTCAACAAGGGAGAGAGAGAGAAGAGTAGGTTGTGAGCCATCCCCCATATGGACATAATCTATGGAAAAGTGATAGAGTATAGTTGCATATGGAAGGATAGGACAGGTGGGTAGTGATTATACTGGGTTTGGTGGTGCAGGGTTAACAGTTGGGTAGATTAAGAAGGGTGGGTTAGAATAACCAGGGCATGTAATTATGAATCATATCATCCCATGAGTCAAGACAGGGGAGTGTCATATGCCCCAGGGGGATGGGGAGGAAGGAACAGAAAAGATTAAACGGGGTACTTAGTGATCATGGGAAATGTTTTTCATTACCTTACAATAATGGACAAAGGACATGGTACATACCATCAAAAATTATTAAACTCTACCATCTAAATTGTAAACTATACAGTAAACCATTGACAATGTTTAGTAGCTATGTCGCACTATTTGTATAACAGTTATAACAACGCTACCATCCTCACACACACACACGCACACACACAAAGGTTTTAATATGGGGTGTGGAAGGGGGAGGGAGGTTGGGAATATGAGAGTCTCTAGTATTCTGTGTGTGAATTTGCTGTGACTTAAAACTTCTTTGAAAATTAAATGAAAATTTGGGAGGCACTGGGGAATGAGAGGGGGAAGGTGCCAAGTTACAGACTGGACATCCGATAATGCAGTGACAAAAGGAAAAAATATATAATTAAAAATTTTTTTTTCTTTTTTTCACAATTTTTGAATGTCACAATCCTTTAATTGTATTATATTTTTAGTTTTTTTCCTGAGTTTCCATATATTTTATCTCTTGAATTTAAGCTTATCATTATTATTTCATTTTCCTATTAATTGTATTTAGTTATTATATGGGCTTCATCTTCAAGGAAGGTTTGGATCACAGAAGGGCTACAATGGGGGCTGCAGAGGATCATTGGTGGAGGGGTCTCTGGGATGGGGATTCATGGGAGGAAGTTCATCCGAATATATATGAAAGATATATAAAATTGTTCAAATGATCAAGGGATGGGGCATGGTCATGGTGGGTAGACAATCACTCAATAAATGAGGGAATATTGAATCCCCACCCTGGATAGCTCTGCCACATTTTCCAAGGGAGCAGCAACAATCCCCCGAGCTCAGAGGCAGTGTCTGGCAAAATAGGATGGTCCACTGATGGGTTCTTGTTATTCATGACTAGCCTTATGAGTCTTTGCTCTTTTAATTGAAACTTAGCCTACTGTTATGGGGTGCCTAAGGGTTGCCTCCTTGTTGCTCAAATGTGGCCTCTCTCTAAGCCAAACTCAGCATATGAATGCCTTACCTTCCCCCAATGTGGGACATGACTCCCAGGGATGAGCCTCTCTGGCAACGGGGGATTAATACCAAGTGCCAACAGGCAATATGACTGGAAATACACCTTGAATAAAAGGTGGAAAAGGTAAAGACAAATGAGTTCATGTGGCTAAGAGACTTCAAAGAAAGTTGGGAGGTCATCCCAGAGGTAATGCTTATGCACACCACAGTAGGATCTCATAGACACCAAAGTGGATATCACCCCACATGGATGGGCTCCTGAGGGCTCTGGAGGCACCCAGGTCCTATATAAGGAGGGATAGCTCCAGAGACTGATGCTCTACGTTTAGTGGGCTCTACTTTGGGATCTGTGCTCCTGAGAGTGACAGAATTATCTCAGATAAGTCCTCCCTGCACATGGTCCATCAGTCCCTTCTATTCAAACCTATATGTGATGCTGGAGCTTGTAAGTGTACTTCCAGAGACTGGAGCCTCTGACCTGCCCATGTGCCAGATGTGCCTGGAATCTTGTTGGAGCTGCAACTCCTACTCTACAGCTTAATGGACTCACCCAAGTCACCTGGTGAGGAGATGATGATGATGGACAATGGCCATCCCAGGTAATGGAGAGAGCCTGCCACTGCAGGCAGGATAATCCCATCCACCATATCCATGGGATATATAAGCCCACTCTCACTTGGAGGTGGAGTGTACATCACCTTCCCAGACTCCTCAGGATTGGGGGATGAGCTATGAACTAGAGTAGACTTAATGGTATTCTGTTGTAGACATATTGTGACTCAAGCAATGGAAGAAATTATAACAGTGAGGTGGAACCAGTGGCCACTAGATGCTTTCAGGTAAGGGAAGGGAAAAGCAATTGTAATACAGGGGCTTTCTCAGGACTTGGGAATTATCCTGAGTGACATTACAATGACAGATATAGGCCATTTTACATTAGCATATACCATGCAGAACTGTGTGGGAGAGAGTGGGGTCTACAATGTGAACTATGGTCCATGCTTAGTGGCAAAGCCTCAGGATGTATTATTGATTGCAGGTGATGTGCCACACTAATAAAAGATGTTTATGTGGGATGTTATGGGAGATGTGGGAGGTGGGGAACATGGAAATCCCTGTAATTTTTGTGTAACATTTATGTAATCTAAGCATCTTTTAAAATATATTTAAAAAAAATAACATTTAAGTAAGCAAATGCAAAAAAAAAAAAAAAGCAAAACATCTGCATAAAGTAAATATAATGCATGCTTTAATAAAAGTGGATATGCTGTTCCATAAAAAAATAATGTGTCTTTTAATAATAGACATATAAAGAAAGAAGAACTGTTGTTTACTAAGTTCCATGGTTCCAAAAGATTGCAGTAATAAAGTTTTCCTCATCAAAAAAAAAAAATTAATCAAGAGTGTACAGAATATTTTTTCTATATCAAATTTTTGTCTCAATTATGCTCAAAATTATCTGCAGTCCTCATGATCTATGCATGCCTGGATCAAAAGCTTGGAATACTGCCCTGATATGATTCTGAAAATGGAGTGTTCTGATTTAGGGTCATGACTTATTCCTGACCAGACATGCATGTCCTTTTAAGCAGTCCTGGTTCTCTAGAAGGAAATCTCAGTGGTAGTCAATTTTTAATACAGTCATCTGAAATAAACTGGAATAACAGGTTGATCTGAATGTTCTATTCAAATATCTGAATAATGGTAAAATAAGATACCACTAGTTATTCTGAATTTCTTAGTTCCATTCACATTGTTATTGTATCAGTAATTTGGTGCTGAACAACATGCCATTCCATTTGTATATGGCTTTAGAAAATACTTTATTATTGCATGCGAGTTTATGGTGTGGAATTGTTTTGATCTCCACAAGGTTCTCATGAGAGTGCAGTCAAGCTGTGAGTAAGGTGGGAAGAATTGTCTGGGCTTTGTTCCCTATTAAGTCTTAGCTACCTTTTAGGCTGCCCTGGAGAGGCCTTACACTATTATATGATATGATATGATATGATATGATATGATATGATATGATATGATATGATATGATATGATATTATTATACTATGCTATATTATACTATACTATATTTATTATATTATTATAAAGGTGACCACTTTTATAATTTTTTGATGATATTTAACATGGTTTGTATCCATTATTGCAAGATCATGCAGAACACTTTGATTGCCCCTTAAATACCCCTTCTTCAAACTATTCTCTTCTTTCCTCCCCCTCCACTCGGACCCATAGCGACTACCAGGCTTCACTCCTTGAAGGACAAGATTCATAGATACTTGATACAATGCTGAGGGCTTCACAAACTAGTATGTCCTTCCCTATTAAGAACTGCCCATGCTCTCAAGAGACACCCTCCCCTGGGTTTGAAAACATATTGGGCCTTGCCATTATGGGAGTCTGACTCCTTCTCACTCATTAGGTAGCTCTCCCCCCACAGCTACTGCACACTATGACAAAATGATCACTCACATTCCCTAGAAGACTGTCCCAGGTGCACCCTGTCCCAAATGCCTCCCCATTCAAAACCCTAAAACAGTAACTCTTCCTTGACATATTTCCAAAAGATCTTTCTCAACATTGTAGTTTCACAAATGAACCCACCAATACCCTATGTTCACCTGCTCCCTGCCTCAACCCTACCCCCAGATCCAATGACCATCCATACATCCTCCTCTCCCTACCCCCTGTCAATCTTGCACCACCCAACCCAACAGTATCCCTACACCCCTGTCATATCTCTTCACTACACAACTGCTCACTTCCACCTTATTATAGATTTCATCCATATGGTTGTTGGCTCACAGCCTTCTTCTCCAATCCTATTCCCTGTAAACATATCTTACAGACTTTAGTTTCCTGAGTTGGCTCAATTTGCTTAATTCATGTCAGAGGGGTCATGTAATATTTGTCCTTCAATGGTTGGCTTACTTCACTCAACATAAGGCCCTTAAGATTCATCCATGTTTTCACGTGTGCTAGTACTGTATTCCTTCTTACAGCTGAGTAATATTCCACTGCACGTATATACCACATTTTATTTATCCATTCATCTGTTGATGGGCATTTGGGTTGATTCCAACTTTTGGCAATAGTGAATAATGCCATTATGAACATTGCAGTGCATGTATCTGTTCATGTCCTTGCTTTAAGTTTTCCTGGGTATATACCCAGCAGTGGAACTCCTGGGTCATATGGCAGATCTGTAGTTAGACTTTTGAGGAACCATCAAACTGTTCTCCACAATGACTGGACCATTCTACATTCCGATCAGCAGTGGATGAGGGTTCCCATTTCTCCACATCCTCTCCAACATTTATAGTCCTCTGTTTCTTTAATGGCCACCAGTCTAATGGGTGTAAGATGGTATGTCATTGTAGTTTCAATTTGTATTTCCCTAATAGCTAGTGATGTTGAACATCTTTTCATGTGCTTTTTAGACATTTGTATTTTTCTTCTTTGACATGTCTGTTCAAATCATTTGCCTATTTTTAAAATGAGTTGTTTGTCTATTTTTGATATATAGGATTTCTTTATATATGCTGGATATAAGTCTCCTATCAGATATATGGTTACCAAATATTTTCTCCCACTGGGTAGGCTGTCTTTTCACTTTTTTGACAAATTCCTCTGAGGTGCAAAACATTTTAATTTTGTGGAGATTCCATTTATCTATTTTTTCTTTTGCTGCTCATGCTCTGGGTGTGAAATTTATGAAACCATTTCCTATTACATGGTCTTGTAGATGCTTCCCTACATTATCTTACAAGGTCTTTATGGTCTTGGCTCTTATATTTAGGCTTTGATCCATCTTGAGTTGATTTTTGTATGAGGTGTGAGGTGGTGTTCTTCTCTCATTCTTTTGGATATGGATAACCAGTTCTCCAAGCACAATTTCCCGAAGAGTCCATTCTCTCCCAGTTGAGTTGCATGGTGGACTTGTCGAATATCAGATGACTGTATATGTGATGATCTATATCAGAACTCTCGATTTGGTTCCACTGGTCAGTATGTCTATCTTTGTTCCAGTACCATGCAGTTTTGACCACTGTTGCTTGGTAGTATGTGTTAAGGTCAGATATGATTCCTCTGATTTCATTTTTCTTTTTCAATATGTCTTTGGCTATTCAGGGCCCCTTGGCCTTCCAAAGAAATTTCATAGTTAGTTTCTCGAATTCAGTAAAAAAATATGCTGTGTTGATTTTTACTGGAATTGCAGTAAATCTGTAGATGAGGAGTTTGGGTAGGATAGACATCTTAATGAAATTTAGCATTCCTATCCATCCTTTACAAGTTTAGTTAATTTTATTCCTAGGTATTTTTTTTTTGTTACTATTGCAAATGATGTTTTTTTCTTGATTTCCTACTCATATTGCTTGTATTTGGTGTACAGAAATGCTAATGATTTTCTGCATTGCGTTTATAACTTTAAAATTTACTGGACTCATATATATGTTATAGAAACTTTGTTGTAGATTTCTCAGGGCTTTCTATGTATAGGATAATGTTATCTACAAATAGTGAAATTTTTACTTCTTCCTGTCCAATTTGGATGCCTTTTATATCTTTTTCTTGTCTCATTGCTTGAGCAAATGCTTCTAAGACAAATAGGAGCAATGACAGTGGGCATCCTTATCTTGTTCCCAATCTTAAAGGGAAAGCTTTTAGGATTTCCCATTGTACATGATGTTAGCTGTCTTCCTTTAATATATACCCTTAATCATGTTCAGAAAGTTTCCTTCCATTCCTACCTTTTGCAGTGTTTTAATCAGGAAAGGTTGCTGTATTTTGTCTAATGATTTTTCTACATCTATATAGGTGATCATGTAATTTTTTTCTTTCAATCTGCTTATGTGGTGTATTATATTGATTTATATTATATTGATTTTCTTATGTAGAAAGATTCTTGCAATGGGGAGAGACTTGGAGAAAAGTGTAGTAATGAAGAATATTAGAAAGTGTAAAGAAAAAGACTATACTATGTATATATGATAACCGAAAGACAAGGTCAAAGTGATTGAAGTAAGTAATGTCTTTACATTATAATGCTGACTATTAATGGTTTGAACTCCACAATCAAAATACACAGACTGGTAGAATGGATTAAAAAATATGACCCAGCTATCTGTTGTCTACAAGAGACTTCCACAGGTGTAAAAACCTTATCAGTTCAAAAGTGAAAGGTTCGAAAAAGATATCCCATGCAAATAGTAACAACAACAACAAAAAAGCTGGAGTAGCAATACTAATATCAGACAAAATAGATTTTAAATGTAAAACTGTTATAGAGGATGAAGAAAGTCATTACATATTAATAAAAGAGACAACTCAACAAGAAGAAATAACTTTTTAAAATATTTATGCACTTAACCTCAGTGCCCCCAAGTTGCATGCAGCACACACTGGCAAAGCTGAAAGGAGAAATAGATGTTACTGTAATAATAATTAGAGACTTCAATACACCACCCTTAGAACTGATAGACCATCTGACAGAGAATGAATAAAGAAACAGAGAACTTGAATAATATAATAAATGAAAAAGCCATAATAGACATCTACAAAGCATCGCATCCCAAAACAGCATGATATACATTCTTTTCAAGTGCTCAAAGACCCTTCTCCAAGATAGACCTTATGCATGGTCACAAGGCAATTCTCTATAAATTTATGAAGATTGAAATTATGCAAAACATTTTCTCTGATCATGATAGAATGAAGCTGGAAATCAATAATTGCGAGAAAAGAGAAAATTCATAAACACATGGAGATTAAGCAACACACTCTTAAACAACCAGTAGGTCAAAGACAAAATTGCAAGAGAATTCAGAAAATATCTTGACAAGAAAGAAAATAATATCACAACATATCCAAACCTATGGGACACTACAAAGTCAGTGCTGAAATAAAAATTTATAGCCCTCAATGCTTACATTTAAAAAAAAAGAGCTAAAATTGATTATCTAACTGCACACTTGGAAAACCTAGAAAAAGAACTGCAAATTAATCCCAAACAAAGCTGAAGGCAAGAAATACTAAAGATCAGTAAGAAATAAATGAAATTGAGAATAACAACAACAAAAAAAAAAAAAAAAGAGAGAGAGAGAAAATCAACAACAAAAAATTGGTTCTTTGAGAAGATCAACAAAATAGACAAACTCTTACCTAGACGGACAAAGCAAAAAGAGAGAAGACACAAATAAATAAGAAATGAGAAGGGGAACATTACCATTGTCCCCATAGAAATAAGAGATATTATAAGAGAATACTATGAACAAATTTATGCCAAACAACTAGAAAATGTAGGCCAATCTGGGTGAATCCTGGAAGCACATGAGCCAATTACACTGAATTTAGAAGAAATAGAAGACCTAAACAAACCAATCACAAGGGAAGAGAGTGAAACAGTTATCAAAAACCTCCCAAAGATGAAAACCCCTGGACCAGATGGCTTTACAGTCAAATTCTACCAATTACTCAAAGATGAACTATTACCGATCTTGCTCAAGCTCTTCCAAAAAATTGAACAGGAAAGAATGCTCACAAACTATTTGTATAAAGCCAACATCTCACTAATACCCAAACCAGATAAAGACACATCAGAAAAAGAAAATTACAGACCAATATCTCTAATGAATATAGAAGCAAAAACCCTGAACAAAAAACTTGCTAAACAAATACAAAATCACATTAAAATAATTATACATCACAATTAAGTGGGTTTAATCCATGGTATGCAAGGGTGGTTCAACACAAGAAAATCAATTAGTGAAATAAACTACATTGATAAATTGAAGAAGAAAAATCACATGATCCTCTTGATTGATGCCAAAAACACATTTGACAAAATACAACACACTTTCTTGATTAAAACACTCCAAAAGATAGCAAAGAAGAAAGCTTTCCCAATATGGTAAAGTGCCTGTATGAAAAACATACAGTTAGCATTGTACTTAATGGTGAAAGACTTATAGCTTTCCTGCTGACATCAGAAACAAGACAAGGATGCCCATTGACACCATTATTATTCAATATTGTGCTAGAATTTCTAGCTAGAGCAATTAGGCTAGACAAAGTAATAGTTTGTTGATGACATAATCCTATATCTGGAAAATCCTGAAAAATCGGTATCAAAGATCCTAGAATTAATAAATGAATTTGGAAAAGTGGTGGGAGGCAATGTTAATACACAAAAATCGATACCTTTTCTATACACTATGGATGTGGAATTCGAGGAGGAAAGCAGAAAAAAAAATCCACTTATAATAGCATCTAAGCAATCAAATATTTAGGAATAACCTTAACTGAGAATATAAAGGACCTGTATTCAGAAAACTACAAAACATTATTAAAAGTACCCCAAAGAAGACTTAAATAATGGAAGGACATTCCATGTTCATGGATTGGAAGAATAAATACCATTGTGATGTCAATTCTACCAAAACTGATTTACAGATTCAATGTAATCCCAATAAAAATCCCAACAGCCTTTTATTGCAGAAATAAAAAATCCAATAAACAAATTTATTTGGAAGGGTAAGGGGCCCTGAATAACCAAAAATACCTTTAAAAAAAGAACAAAGTTGGAGGACTCTCACTTCCTGACTTTAAACAGATTAGTTAGCTACAATGGTAAAAACAGCATGGTACTGGCATTAGGACAGACAGGTTGATCAATGGAACTAAAATGGAACTCAGAAATTGACCCTCACATCTATAGTCGAGCGATTTTTGACAATGCTGGCAAGCCCTCTCAGGTGGGCCAGAACAATCTATTCAATAAAAGGTGCTGGGAGAACTGGATAGCCATACCCAAAAGAAAGAAAGAGGACCTCTATCTCACAACTTTTACAAAAATTAACTCAAAATGTATAAAGGACTTAAATAATAATAATAATAAAAAAAAAAACATAAAACTCCTAGAAGAAAATGTAGGAAAGCATCTTCAGGATCTTGTGGTAGGTGGTACTTTCTTAAACCTTATGACCAAAACATGAGCAACAAAAGGAAAAATAGATAATTGGGACCTCCTCAAAATTTAACACTTTTGAACCACAAAGAACTTTGTCAAAAGGGTGAAAAGAGAGCCAACTCAATGGGAGAAATTATGTGGCAAATACATAGCTGATAAGAGTTTAATATCCATGATATATAAGGAGATCATACAACTCAACAATAAAAAGACTTAGTATCTGATTAAAAAATGGACAAAAGACTTAAAAAGAAGCTGTCCAAAGAAGAAATACATATGACAAAGTAACACATGAAAAAATGTTCATCAACACTAATGACTAGGAAAATGCAAATCAAAACCACAATGACTTATCATTTCACACCTATTAGACTGACCGCTATCTAAAAGTTGGAAAACTGTAAATGTTGGAGAGGATGTGGAGGGATAGAAATGCTTATTCACTGTTGATGGGAATGCAGCATGGTGCAGCCACTGTGGAGGACTGTTTGGCAGTTTCTAAGCAAGTAGAATATAGACTTTTCATAGGACTCAGCAATACCATTGGTAGTTATATACCCAGAAGAACTGAGAGCAGTGCCATGAATAGATATCTGCACACTGGTGTTCATAGCAGAGTTATTCACAATAGCCAAAGTTGGAAACAACCCAGGTGTCCATCAACTGATGAAATAATAAAATCATTATGCAGTATACACATGATAGAATATTATGCATCGGTAAGAAGAAATGAAGTTGTGAAACCTGATGAACCTGGGGGACATTATATTGAGTGAAGTAAGCCAGACACAGAAGGAAAAATACTGTATGATTGCACTTTAATGAACTAAATATATTATGTAAAATATAAATATATTATGTGAAATATGAATATAGGTAGAATTGTATATATAAGATGATTTTTCCTTGAACCTGAAATTTTATTCAAGTTCTCTGTTTTCTTATTGATCTTCTGTATAGATGTTCTATCCATTTTTGAATCTTATGTTCTGATGTCTCAACTATTACTGTACAGACATCTATTTCAACCTTCAGTTCTGTCAATGTTTGTCTTTTTTTATTTTGGGACACTGTAAGGATTTTTCCCACTTCAAATTTCTCTTATTATGGGATGGGATAAGGTTAAAAATTTTCTATTACATTACCTATTTATATAACAATTTCACTTTTAACTAATATTTCTGTTTGTTGGATTTCCATCATGTTATGCTTATTTGAGTTCTTTGTACTTCTCTATCATACTTTCTCATTCACTTTTTTTTTTTTTATTATGGGTAAAAATCAAAATTCTCACAATACATACAAACATTTGTAAAATGATATATAAATATATATGCATATATGTGTATTTGCTTACAAAAATGTTATTTATATATATATATATATATATACATATATTTTAAGAGGTGCTTAGATTACCCAAAATATTACACGGAACCCACTGGGATTCCCATGTTGCCCACCTCCCACACCTCCCACCACATCCCACACAAACATCTCCCACAGTGTGGCCCACCAACCTCAATGAACTTACACATCCTGGAGCCTTGTCACCAACCATAGACCACAGTTCACACTGTAGACCACACTCTCTCCCACTCAGTTCTGAGTGGTGTGTGCTGATTTAAAAATCTGCACACACCTCTCATTCACTTTATAATCTCCTCTTCAATAACTTCTTGTCTTTAAAAACAAATGTTAATGGAACTTTCTCCTTGGATCATTCTTCTATTATTGCTATATGCCTTATTTGGGGGAATCTCATTTATCCCTGGCTTGAAGTAATACTCATAGAGCTATATTTACACTGACCACAATATATGGGGAATTGAACTATTTGTAGTATCAAATCAGAGCTCTTTAACTTGACATGTAAAGGTTGGCAATTATGTATTATCATATCTTATTACTTCCATATCACAATATATTTTATAGATGTCCTAAATTTCTTGAGACAAATTACAATGATAGCTACCACTGTCAAACCCTATATCTGTTCATTACTCATTACTGCTGTGCAATAAATAACCATATAACCTCTGTTACATGAAATGTTTTTTTTTTTCCTTTGGTCTATGAGTCAGCTAGACTATATATCTAATTTCAATCGAGCCTCGTTAATGCATCCTTACATAGTTGTAGGCTGGGTATGTGGTAGGTGGCTGTACTGATGTTGGATTTTTCACATGTTTAGAGGTCAGCTGGCTGTAGTCAGATTGAACGTGATCTTGACCAGGACATCTGTGCTCTCACCAGGATGGTCTATCAAGCAGCAAGCTTATAGAATTATGTAGAAAAACATTATGGTCTCCCAGGTAGGAAAATAATTTTCCAGAAATATCCTTTCAAAGGAAATAAAAATAATTCTTTGCCAGTGAATAGAAAAAGTGATTATGAAGTCTGCAAAATGTGAATGACTACAAAGGGGCACAAGCATATTTTTTTGGCACAATTGAAGTATTCCACTTCTTGATTGTGGTGGCAGTTACATGGGTGTATACATTTTTCAAAATTCATCTAATTGGATTTTTAAAATGGTCCATTTTGTTTTATGTGAATTACACCTTAAGAATTTCTTTAAAATAAAACTGTGTAATTTATTTTTCTTTCCACTCCCTCTCCTTTGTACCTTCGTTTCTCTGACTAATCAATTTCAAAATAGTTGAGAAATTGTTCAAATGTTAATTAACACTTTTCACTATACTTATTTATATCATAATATGCTTTAACAAGATTTTTAGAATTACTAATAATTATAATAACAACAACATTTTTCAGAAAAGAAAACTCCAGGAAGTAAATAAGCTCATGGAAGTCACAGAAACTTAAGTGATACAGCCAGAGTTCAATTATAACATACCTATTTGAGACTTTACCAAGATTCAAAGTTTGACTTACATTAGAAAAGATTTGAGTTAAAGGATCAAGGCTTTGGTAACTTTTACTAGTCTACACTTCAAAATTATTTTGAAAGTATACCTTTCCTTGGATGTGGGTCTGAGGGTAGAGTAGGGGCAGAGAGGTGATGACATGAGCCCTTAATCACTGAAATAGAAGATGTCCCTAAGGATGGGAGAGGAGAAGAGGAGGATTCTGAGGATGAAATCTGCCTGCTGATTGCCTTGCCTGGGATTAATTGGCCTCAAGATCTGCTGTGCTCCTGGACTAACTATGCCTTTTAGAAGCCATTGGGCAAATTCTTGGGAGTTGGGAGGGGAATGGTGTAACTCTTGGGCATCTGAAGGCTGAAAGGCAATTCTAACCATGTGAACTATTATGAAATCCATATAAATATCTGATGGAGGAAAGAAAATGTCTAATTCATCTTTTCTGCCAGAGAACGGTTTGGGGTAATAGAGCTGACTTTAGATATATTTCTACCATAGAATGATTGGAATATTACCTTTTTTCCTAGATATTTCTAAGAGTAGAAGTAGAAACTTTATTTTCTTCCTACCAGTATCACAGACTTTTTCATAATGTCTAGCTCAGGCCTTCTAGGAAGGGATGGTTCTCTGTGGGCATGCTTTCTCCCCATAACTCATGAAATACAAAGCAACAGTGGCTCTTAATGAAGAATAATTTACTTGTTTCAATTGATTTATCTTCAAAGTAAAGAAGAATTGTAAAAAAAGTACCATGAGCTTCTATTGGATGTCATCTCTTTGCACACAAGAAGAAAGGTAAGTTTATAAGCCCAAGGGAAATGTTTCCTTTTTCTTGCCTGAAATTTAGGAAAAGGTTTAAGAGAAACAGCCATCATCTAGTTATGTCTCCTGAGAAATCTGAAATTTGGGGGAAAAATTCTCACAGTAATGTGAAGTTTCTGATGCTTCATGGCTTGTCAACTTTCACTGGTGTTTGCTTGATGCAGACCTTTCTCAGACCAATTTTGATTAAAAAGAGAGCAAAAGGAAGGGGACAGAGGTATAGCACTCTTAATGTGCAGACTCCTTATTTGCAAAAGCTCAGGTAAGGTAAAGGAAAGTGATATTTACTTGGATATTAATATTGGGGGCCCAGGACATTCTGTCACACATATATATGGCCCAAAGCACTCAAAGTTTTTTTTTTTTTTTTAATCACTAATATGTTTTGTTTTGTTTTTAGGCAATTTTTTTTTTTTTAGTTTTCTGCATTGCCAATAGACAAATACCAAACCTTCATAACATGCTATTATAGACTTTGCCTATGAGGACAACTTATTTTTCAAAGCTTTTCTACCACAGCTACTTAGTCAGGAAAAACTAGAGGTCTCACTGATTTTCCTAATATGGCATATGCTCTAAAATTTCCATTAAACTGTTGATTTCATTTTTTCATTCATTTGCATTCTTTTGATTTTATTTATCTGGATTTCAAACTTTTCACAACAAAGGACCTATTTTATTGTTACTTTCCTCTCATCATGGATTCCTGGTATTGATACCATTCTGATTTTTCAAAATATATTTTTGTTTTGTTTTTTCTTTATTAAAGACTTTTATAAAGGTCCATTCTAGTTTCTGATCACCATGAGAAAACTTGTGTCATCCAGAAACCTCATGTGGTTTCAGCCACTCAGGAAAGGAAATTCATGTCTTAATGTAGTCCTGCAGCTTTATTATGGGTACATGGGCATTTTGAATTCATGTTTTTCAAAATTTTAAATACCTCTTGGGACCTAAGTAGTAACCACTCTTATTGCAGGAACTGAATACCTGCTTCTTCTGTATGTTTTGCACATTTTAAATTATTTAACTTTCACAGTTAACCCTGAAAGGCAGAGTGTTTTATTATTTCTGCTTTACAGATGAATACAAGAAAGCGCAAAGATATCAAGCAACTTGTTAAATATAACACCAATGAAGGGCGGGGGGGGGGGCGGCGTTGACTCTAGGTAGTATGGTTTCAGAGTTTAGGCATTGATCACCGTGTGCACAACTTCTCATCAAAGTTTTGAATGTTCACAACTCAGAGAACCTGGTTTGGAATCTGACTTGGTCCCTTTAATGTTATAGTTTATCTCTTACATAATTTTAATACCTCAGTGTTCAAACTGTACATCTGCGTTTAGGAATTTGTACTCCTCTCTTTGCCGATGGTTTCTAATCTTGTAATACATCCCACATAGTGCATCACAGAAATAATGATCCTACCTACATTTATCTTAAAACTCATATTAAGATGTTAAAAAGAAGGGACCATTTTCCCCCTTCCTAGCAATAGCTCCAACTAATTTTGATTCAACAAATGAAACAAAGAAAACCATGAAATTATGTACAAAAACAGAACAAATATGCTGATTTTGTATATAACGAAACAATGGACTGAATAAGAAGCTGAAAGTCACAGATTGGATTGTATAAAAAATAATAACAATGACAGTAAAAGAAATATAAACACAGAAAGGAAAATCAATACCATAATTGAAGAAAAAGCAATGGCTTAGTCCTACATAGTGTTAATTATGAGTCAGATATTTTAAAAATTTAATCTGCACAGTAATCCTAATTATGTCTAAAGTGAATTCACCAATATCACAGCTGTTAAATAGTGGAGTTGAGATTTGAACTCAGATCCTTTGGATTCAACAACTGACCTCCTAAGATGTATAATAATTATTTTGCTATATTAATATCCATCTTAGGTATAATTACAGGAAAGAAAAAGATGAACTGCTATAAAATAAATCAATCTTGGAAGTTAAATACTTTTTAAAAAATAAATGCATAAGAATATAAATGTGTGATAAAATTTTTGTGAAATAAATATATATAAAAATGTATATAACTTTATTGATATTATCATAGTGAGATAATAGGATAACAGCACAAGCAGCCTGTTTTTTGCCTATTAATTTTTCTGCAGAACATCAGTATTGAAACTTTGATTCTATTTGCAGGTAAAAAAGATATACATATGTATACATATGCAAAATACTTGGAAAAATTATAGAGGATATATAATAAACAAAATGCTTATATCTAGAACACAGGATTATCAATTCAAAAGATTGAGACACTTTTATTTTTCTTCTAACCCTTATTATTTGAATATTTTATCAAAATCCTGTAATATTGGATTGTACAATATAGTTCATAAAAGGATATGATAATATGTAACATAGTTTTAAAAAATTTAGCATTAACAATGAACATAGGCAATAAGGACAACATTGCCTTTGGAAAATTATACCAGAGTTGTTTGCAGAATTGTTACCTATGAGTATGAAAATTGGAAACAATATAAATGCCTCAATGGACACTGTATAAATATTGATTTATAAAAATATATGTATTATCTTACCATTATATTGATAATTAGATATGGGACCTAGAGCAACATAAGAGGAGTGCTTATAATAATTCTAAATAAAAATCAGAATACAAATTGTTATTATAAAATGACTTTAATTATAACAATTACATGTGTATTTGAACAAAATATTGCAATAGAATAATAGAAATTTTGTGTTGGAGTAGTGAGATGTTATTAAGCAATGTTTTTAGAAGAAATAGCCTGGGTAATGGGTGAAGAGGGACATGTATAAGTAAAACACACCTTGGTTTTACAAATAGTAGAAGCTGAGGACTATTCCAATCATATGCAGAGTGACTCAATATTCACTCTTTAAGCTGAGTAATGGGATAGGTCAGAAAGAGTAGTTTAGTTTCCTTCCATGATGTCAACCTCAAAGTTTTATCCAGATATTTGTTTGATTTGTTATATCACCGATAAGCTAACCTCTTGAAACACAGGTAAAATGATGTTCTTATAGATATTTGTAAAACGTGCTCCTTCCAAGATGAAAAGGGAGTCTGCATGTTAAAATAGACACAAAGGTAAGTGAATTAAACTGAGAATATTTTCTTTGGAAGGGATTCCATAACATTAGTAGTGCTTAAATGTATTGGAAAAGTGTTATTCAGATTTCACAGCACATAGATACACTGCAAAATACCTGCAATACATGTTATGTATGTATGGACATATATGCATGTTACGTATGTATGGGCATATATGTATGTGCATCATTTTTAAAAATTATTATTAAACCTGAAAATAACGTATGAAGATACTTGCACTTCATTTTTCATATAAAGGCCTAGTTTCAAAGCAATTAAGTTGCTTTTATTAATCTTGGTAGAAATCAAAATTTGTGAAAGATATTTTCTTTTTTCTAAAATACAAATTCTTTGGTCCAATCCATTGAATTTCTGAGTTTCACAAACTAAGGCATTCTGTGTTGAGCCCACTGATCTCACCAACATGTGACTTTTATCTTCTCTCTGCAGCTTGAATCTTTGTCAACTACATTCTAACTACAGCTATTGATATGATGATGAATAAGAGTGTGGCTGAATTCATTCTGCTGGGGTTGACACAGCATGCTGGAAGGCAGAAAGCAATATTTGGTGTCTTCTTGATCCTTTACCTTGCAACTCTGTTACGGAACTTTCTCATTATGGTGACTATTAAGGCAAGCCAGACACTTGGGAGTCCCATGTACTTCTTTCTCTTCTACCTGTCCTTTGCTGATGCCTGCTTTTCTACAACCACGGCCCTCAGGTTAATTGTAGATTCCCTTGCTCAGAATAAGACCATTTCCTACAATGAGTGCATGACTCAGCTCTTTGCAGCCCATTTCTTTGGTTGCGTGGAGATCTTTGTGCTCATCCTCATGGCCTTTGATCATTATGTGGCCATTTGTAAGCCCCTGAGATACATGACCATCATAAGTCGTCTTGTCTGTGGAGCACTGGTGATTCTGGCTTGGGTGGGATCTTGTATCCATTCTTCAGCACAGCTTTTCCTGGCTTTGAGGTTGCCCTTCTGTGGTCCCAATGTGATTGATCACTATTTCTGTGACTTGCAGCCTTTGTTGAAACTTGCCTGCATGGACACTTATGTCATAAATTTGCTGGTTGTGTCTAACAGTAGTGTCATATGCATGATGAGTTTCATAATTTTGCTTCTTTCCTATGTAGTTATTTTATATTCTCTGAGAAACCATAGTGCAGAAGGAAGGCGAAAAGCTCTCTTGAACTGTGTATATCATTTTATTGTAGTTATCATATTTTTTGGCCCATGTATATTCATATACACAAGGCCACAAACCACATTTCCAATGCACAAGATGGTGGCTGTATTTTATACAATTGGGACACCCTTGCTTAACCCTCAGATCTATACACTGAGGAATGCAGAAGTGAAAAATGCCATGAAAAATTTATGGTGTAGGAAGTGAGAAATTCATTAGATAAATAATTTATGAAGAATCTAGTTTATTCTTCCTTAACATCTTAGTTTTGTTCTATGGATAGGAAAGTTAAAATATCCTTACCAGGAAATAGCCATCTTTGGATGCCTCATAATCGAGCAAACTATGACTTTTAATTGAATTCTATCTACATTTGGCCATTGTCACATGGTAATTTAGTTTCTTGTTCAAATTTTTAATCAGAAAGATATTTACTGTTTATCAAGAGAATGATAAGTGTGTGATACGTATGTGTCCACAAATTCCCTTTCTAGATTTTATGCTTGTCCCTTATACACTTTGTGAACATGAGTTGATCTATAAGAGTCTATATGCTTAAAGAAGCAAGGTTGTTGTCTTGTGAACCTGAGGAGTAGAGAATGATACTTGAAGATACTATCTTTTAAATTTGTGCCTGAGCCTGTCTCACTGGAGATTCTGTACGGATGGACCCTCAAACTTCAATAAAATTTGGAAAGTTCAGTGCCAATCTAGACTTTGACTGAATAGACTTTTAAAATCCTGTGAATAGTGATGGAGGGGCCTTATATTTGGGTGCCTAAGATAGTATCAGCCATTCATCTGTCCTCCTGAGACTTGCACATTGTTCTTTACAATGGAGAAGGATGAAAGAGTGAAAGGATATTTGGCAGCTGGAATAAGCAGAAGTAAGACTAGAGGGCAATAATTGCTGAACAAAAATGTTAAAGATAAGTAGTAATTTTTTTCCATGTGGAGAGTAGAGGCCTTCACGTCCTTATATTTGAGGACACACTTATAACTATGATCATATTTGCAGGAAGAAATGAAGTTTCAAGATAGTTGTCATGTACCTAGAGTAGCTTAGCTTCCTCTTCTGTCATGTTTGCTTTGGTTATCAGGAATGATGAAATACATGTATTTTTACTCCTAATAGGAAATCTGACTCAAAATTCTGATTTTTTAAAAATTATCTTAGAGTTGAAAATTCAGCTCTACTGTTTCTCAAACTTTGACTTTTTGGTTTTATATGAGACTGTTTTAAAATGCATATTTCTGAATGACACAAGACGGCATTAGTGTAGGAGGGTGCACACTGCAAGCTCCAAGAGCAAGGCGGATTGTGGACGGGGTCCTGCCTGGGGGTCTGTACTGTGCACGCGTGGAGTGAGAAGCTTGGGTCATCTATCTGCGCAGATCGAACGGTGGAGATTCCTGAGTTTTGAAGCTGCCGGTGGAGGTTGGCACAGGTGGCTGAGCCCCGTGGTTAGGGAAAAAAAAATTAAATGGCCATTTGGAGTCGCGGGCGGGCGAAAAAGTTTTATTTTCTGGGGATCTGGCTGCCTGGCGCCCCTTGGAACTTGTGTGAACAGAACAAACGAACTAATCAGCACCTGGTGAACCAGAGGGGGGATTTTAGTCGGGAATAACAGCTGATTTCCCTAGCCAGCCAAGGATAAGAGCTGGGCTGCTGCAGAGCCAGGAGGAAGGGACACTTCCCAAAAAAGGGAGGGCCCGGTTGGAAGACAGGGAAGGGTATTTTATATTTTTAGACATTGATCTGGCTGCCTGCACCGCCCCATAGCTTTGGGGAGCAGATAAGCCAACCTGAAGCAGCATCAGGCTGAGAGCAGACGTGAATCTGCACTCAAACTGATTTACTGAGCAGCCCGATGACGCTGGAGCTCAGTGCCAGAAGGGGCGGAATCCGCCATCTTTAGCACTCCTCACTGACTAACATCAGAGCTTCAGCTAACCAGGGGAGACCGTAAAGTGGGATGTGCTTGATTAATTTCCACGGGCCCAGCTAGGGTTCCTTCCATAAGGGGGTTGGTCTAGAGGAGGAATTATTTTGGGTCCTGCATTTGGCTAAAAAAAAAAAAAAAAAGAAGTAGTGAGGTCACCTCAACAAATGAAAAATAAATTCTTTTTAATTTAGTTTAATAGCTAAAAGCTGCTTCAGGACCTGCATATAGAACCCTGTGGGGAAATTCATGGATAAACACAAGTAGGCAGGAAGGATCCACGTGGACCCTAGGGGAATCATTGACCCCCCTTAGCTTTGTTTGACTGCTTGCCTGTGTGGATCTTTGGTTTCTCTCTGTTATTTTCTGGTCTATTGCTATTATTCCCGTTTTCCTCCCCCCTTCCTTTATCCTTCTATTTTTTTTTTTAATAGGTGCTGCCAGCTAGTCGCTTCTTTGCTAGGCTACTTATTCAGTAATTTCCCACTAGCTGCATATATTGATTCTGTATTACAAACTATCGCTTATTCTTCCTGCATCTTTCTGCCTTCTGTTTTCTGTTGTGGCTCTTAGAGACAACATTTTTTCATAGGCCCACAACTTAAAGGTGTCAATTTCTATCCCATCTATTTTGTTTTCTTCTTCTTTTTTCTTTTTTTTATTAGTTTTAACTTTTTCCTTTCAGACATTTCTTTACTATTTCCCTCCCTCCTCATAATTCTAGCCTTCTAAATCACTATATATATATTCCTCCGTTTGTTTTCCCAGTCCATTGTAGGAAATCCATATTTTTTCCTAGTACTCTACATTGCCTACACAAGTTAAATATTCATCACATTAAGTCTCATTTTGCCCCTCTTCTAACTTCTATCAATATTTCTATTATACTTCTGCCTTCCTTACATCTTTTGATTCCTCTGGCCCTAACCTTTTGACTTCAAAGGAACATAAAAAGAAGCAAGGAAATAAAATAAGAAGAAAATCTGCCAAAGAGAAAACTTAACTCACACGCAGAACCAACAGCTAAATAAAATTCTAGAGCATAGAGAAAAGCTAATCAACTGAACAAACCCATCAAGATAATATGATGACCAGAGGGCAACAGAAAAATACAAATGACTCTGAGAAACTGGAAAACATGGACCAGTCCAATGCACAAAATAAAAACCAGGAAGCAATGCAGTACATCAAACAACTTATCAAAGTTATCCAAACAAATATCATGGACCCATTTAAAGAACTGAAGGAAGAGATTAAGGATATAAAGAAGACACTGGGAGAACATACTGAAGAAATAGATAACACACCTAAAAAGGTAATGTATATGATGGCAAACATAGGAAAAGTCAGGAAATGAAAAAGATGCTGGACTCACATGGCAGCAGAATCGAACAGGCAGAGGAAAGAATTAGTGATATGGAAGACAATACAGTTGAAATCAAAGAGATTGTAGAAAAGATAGACAAAAAGATAGAAAAAATCCAGTATGGTCTCAGGGAATTAACCGATTAGGCAAGACGCAGAAACATATGCATTATGGGCATCCCAGAAGGAGAAGAGAAGGGAAAGGGAACAGAAGGAGTGTTGAGAGAAGTTATGGCTGAAAACTTACCAACTCTATTGAGAGAGATGGATGTGCAGATCCAGGAAGCACAGCA
>JAKSZT010015808.1:530626-551372 GCA_026826555.1 Tolypeutes matacus | reverse complement strand
AAGAATTAAATAAATGGAAAAATATTCCCTGTTCATGGATGGGAAGACTAAACATCATCAAGATGTGTATCCTACCGAAACTAATCTACAGATTTAATGCAATCCCAATAAAAGTCAATACTGTATTTTTTAATGAACTGGAAATACTAACTACAAAATATATTTGGAAAGGCAAGAGGCCCTGAATTGCCAAAGATATATTGAAAAAGAAAAATGAAGTTGGACTTATCACATTACCTGACTTAAAACATACTACAAAGCTACAGTGATGAAAACTGCGTGGTATTGGCACACTACTGACCTACTGACAAATGGAACCGGATTGAGAGTTCTGATATAGATCCTCACATATACAGTCATCTGATATTTGACAAGGCCACGAAACTCACTCAGTTGGGAGAGAGTGGCCTCTTTAACAAGTGGTGCTTGGAGAACTGGATATCCATATCCGAAAGAATGAGAGAAGAATACCATCTCACACCTTATACAAAAATCAACTCAAGATGGATCAAAGATCTAAATATAAGAGCCAAAACCATAAAAACCTTGGAAGATAATGTAGGGAAGAATCTACAGGACCTTGTAATAGGAAATGGTTTCATGAACTTCACAGCCAATGCACGAGCAGCAAGAGAAAAAATTGATAAATGGGTTCTCTTCAAAATTAAAAACTTCTGCACCTCTAAGTATGTTATTAAGAAAATAAAAAGGCAACCTACCCAATGGGAAAAAATATTTGGCAACCATATATCTGATAGGAGCCTAATATCCTGCATATATAAAGAAATCTTTCACCTCGAAAATAAAAGGACAAACAACCCATATAAAAAATGGGCAAGTGACCTGAAAAGACACTTCTCCAAGGAAGAAATACAAATGGCTAAAAAGCACATGAAAAAATGCTCAACATCACTTGCTATCAGGGAAATGCAAATCAAAACTACAATGAGATACCATCTTACACCCATCAGAATGGCAGCTATTAAAAAAACTGGAGACACTAAATTTTGGAGAGGATGTGGAGGAATAGGAACCCTCATCCACTGCTGGTGGGACTGCGGTATGGTGCAGCCACTGTGGAGGATAGTTTGGCGGCTCCTCAGAAATCTAGCAATAGATCTTCTGTATGATCCAGCAATTCCACTGCTGGGTATATGCCCAGAAGAATTGAAAGCAAGGCACAAACAGATATATGCAAACCAATGTTCATAGCGGCATTGTTCACCATTGCCAAAAGTTGGAATCAGCCCCGGTTCCCATCAACAGATGAATGGATAAGCAAAATGTGGTACATACATACAATGGAATATTACTCAGCTGTAAGAAGGAACAAAGTGCTAACACATGGAATAACGTGGATGAATCTTGAAGACCTTATGTTGAGTGAAGCAAACCAGGCACTGAAGGATGAACAGTATATGACCTCACTGAACTGAACTGAGGAAAGTGAGCAGTCTCTGAGAACCATTGTCTGAAAGATAGGTTAACAAAGGAGAGTAAGAGAAGAGCAGTCTTTGAGCCATCACCCATATGGACATGATCTATGGTAAAGGGATAGAGTGTGGTTGCATGTTGGGGGATGGGGCAGATTAGTGGTGGTCTTCCTGGGTTTGGTGGTGCAGCACTGGGGGGTGGGTGGATTAGGAAGGGCTGGTTCAAATCCCCAGGGCATGTAACTGTGAATCTTGACATTCCATGGGTTGGGAGAGGGAGGTATCACGGGCCCTGGGGGGCTGGGGAGAAGGGAACAGTCAAGATCTAATGGGTTGGTTGGTGGTCATGGGGAAGGTTTTTCATTACCTTACAGTAATGTACACAGAACATGGTAAATATCATCAAAATTATTAAACTGTATCATCTAAATTGTAAACTATACTGTAAATCACTGGCAATGTGTAGTTGCTATATTTTGCTATCTGCTTAACAGTTATAACAATACTAACAACCAAAAAAAGGGGGGTAGTTAATATGGGGTGGGGAAGGGGGGTGGTTTTGTATCTGGGAGTCTCCGGCACCCCGTGTGTGACTTTGCTGTGAACTAATACTTCTTTGAAAATTAAATGAAAAATTGGGAGACAATGGGGATTGAAAGGAGGAAGGTGTCATGGCACACCAGACATCCAATAACACAGTGATAAAGGGAAGGAAAAAAGGGAAAAAAGAAAAGAGAATGGAAAAAAAATGAATATATATATATATATATATATTTTAAAGGCATTTCCTTTGCTTTTTTGCCCATTTTTTGATTGTCCCAATCCACTAATTATATTTTATTTTGTTTTGTTCTTTGTTTGATTATTTGTTTTTTTTCCTTCTCTCTTTTTTTTTTCCCCCTGAATTTCCTTATGTTTGTCTCTTGCATGTAAGCTTATCACACTTGTTTCTTTTTCCTAGTAAGTGTATTTAATTATTTTATGGACTAAATGTTCATGGAGGATTTGGATCACAGAATGGTTACAATGGGTACTGCGGAGGATTCTTGGGGGGGTGTCTGGGGGGGTTTCGTGGGGATTGGTTCATCCGAATATACATGAAAGATATACAAAATCATTCAAAGGATCGGGGGATGGGGCATGGTCACAATGGGTGGATAATCACACAATACATGAGGGAATCTGAATTCCTAGCCTGGAGAGCTCTGCCACAGTCTCCAAGGGAACAGCAATAGTCCTCTGAGTGTAGGGACAGTGCCTGTCAAAATAGGCTGACACACTGATTTGTTTTTTTAATTGATGACTACCCTTGTGAGACTTTGCTCTTGTAAATGAGACTTAGCCTGCAGTTGTGGGGTGCCTAAGAGTTGCCACCTGAGAGCCTCCTTGTTGCTCAAATGTGGCCTCTCTCTAAGCCAAACTCAGCATATGATTGCATTACCTTCCCCCCAACGTGGGACATGACTCCCGGGGATGACCCTCCCTGGCAACGAGGTATTAATACCAAGTGCCAATTGGCAACACAACTGGAAAAAGACCTTGAATAAAAGGGGGAAATGGTAAAGACAAATGAGTTCAAGTGGCTAAGAGTCTTCAAAGAGTGTCGGGAGGTCATCCCAGAGGTAACTCTTACACACACCTCAGCAGGAGCTCACAGAATATCTAAGTGCCTATCACCCCACTCATTGAGGTTCCTGAGAGCTCTGGAGTCACCCTGGTCCTATAAAAGTGGGGATAGCCCCAGAGACTGATGCTTTATCAGTGGGTTCTATTTTGGAATCTGTGCTACTGAGAGTGACAGAATTAGACTCAAATAAGTCCTCCCTGCACATGGTTCACCAGTCCCTTCTGTTCAAACCTATATGTGCTGCTGGAGTTTTTAGGTATACTTCCAGAGACTGGAACCTCCCACCTACCTATGTGCCAGGTGTGCATGAAATCTAGGCGGAGCTGCAACTCCTACCCTACATCTCAATGGACTCATCCAAATCATTTGGTGAGGAGACAACGATGGGCAATGGCCATCCCAGGGAATGGAGAGGTCCTGCATCTGCAGGCAGGATCATCCCACCCACCATATCCATGGGATATAAGCCCTCTCTCACTTGGAGTTGGAGTGGACATCACCATCCTAGTCTCCTCAGGACTGGGGGAAGAACTATGGACTAGAGTGGACTTGATGGTATTCTTTTGTTCCCATATGGTGATTCTAGCAATGCAAGAAATTATAACAATGAGGTGGAGCCAGTGGCCACTTGACACTTTTGGGGTAGGGAGGGGATGAGCAGTTGAAATACAGGGGCTTCTTTGAGAGTTGGAGGTTGTCCTGAGTACTGATGTGGCAACGGATGTAGGCCATTTTAAATCAGCACACACCACTCAGAACTGAGTGGGGGAGAGTGTGGTCTACAGTGTGAACTGTGGTCTATGGTTGGTGGCAAGGCTCCAGGATGTTTAAGTTCATTGAGGGTGGTGGGCCACACTGTGGGAGATGTTTGTGTGGGATGTGGTGGGTGGTGTGGGAGGTGGGCAGCATGGGAATCCCAGTGGGTTCCGTGTAATATTTTGGGTAATCTAAGCACCTCTTAAAATATATGTATATATATATATATATAACATTTTTTTGTAAGCAAAAACACACATATGCATATATATTTATATATCATTTTGCAAATGTTTGTATGTATTATGAGAATTTTGATTTTTACCCAGAAAAAAAAATAAAATGCATATTTCCATTTTGAAATTAATCTATCCTATATGCATTACATGCACACACACACACTAACTCATAAACCCATAATCAAGTAATGACATGCTATATCAGAAATGAGTTATTATTCCAATCACAATGGCACCAGAAAGTACTGTTATAAGTGACATTGAATAAGTTGAACCTCATATACAAATGAAGAATTTTAGTCAACTGAAAGTAAAATGTTAGCATGTTGCTCGAAAGGATTACCAATAGTTCAGATACTGTATAGGAAATTGGTGATGTAATAAACATTTAATTCTTAAAGAGGACATTTGACAAAGCTGTCAGTACTATATTCACAACTGATATTTTTGCTTCATATCCCCCACAAATAAACACAGTTTTCCTAATTTTATGTCTTATATTTCTGTTTTTAAAATATTTGACTTTAATCTCATAAATAATATATTTAAGTAAAATCAGTACTTATCTAAGAAAATAATCAAAACAAAACTTTAATTTTTGTTTCCTGATGCTCATTCAAACCTATATAGTAGAAGTACAGTATAAGTATAATGATATAGTAGTCTTTACCTGTCTCTGAGAAACCTAAGAAAGCTTAATGAATTTACTTGGACTGCAATTTTTCATTTCATATCTACTGCATCTAGTCAAAAATTCTCTTTTAACATGTTCTTATATAAGAAAAGTTAAATCATAAATATTTGTATCAACAGTGGGTTTCAAGATTATTTATTTTCATTTGAAATGTGGTTATACATTACACCAACTTTAGAATCATTTTTGCATGCATAAAAGATACAGTTGGGAAAAAAGCTTTTAAAATTAAACCTTATCTCTAAACATGGAAAATTTCAAAGTGAATTATAATGATGAGATCTGATAATGAAGCTTGGGTGGTGAGAACCAAAGACATATTGAAAAAGTAATGGGAAAAGAGAAATGAGGTATTACCCTAGAAACATAGTAAGTGAGGGAAAGGAGGCTTGCAAATCAGTTTCTAATTAAGATGGACCCTAGGGAACTCATAAAATATACAAAACATCTATTATCAAATCTACTGTGATTTATATGGTGAGAGAAGCCATTTTCAGTTTGTTCAGGTCTGTATTCATTGCTAAAGCATTTTGCACAAACGTGACCGACATTATCCTTGAGAGAATCATCAGAAGACTGTCAACAAAATATAGGGTTGCTTAGTGTTTAAGGAAGTATAGTACATGTCACTTCAAAAAACCACAATAACCATATACCTAAGGGAATATTTGGGACCCAAAAGGAGAACCACTATCCATACAATACATACTACTGGTGTGTCTCTCCATACCACACTAGTCAGAGGGAGAGCATAAGACTGCAGGAGCTAAGCTATATTGTAAGTGTTTGAAGAAGTTGGACTGACCTAAGGAATTTCAGCTGCTCTTTAATTTCTTTCAGTAATGTTTTACATTTTTCTCTGTATAATTCTTTTAAATCCTTGGTTAAATTATTCATAGAGATTTGATTCTTTTCATTGCTATTGTTAATGGAAGTTTTTCTTGATTTCTTTTTCAGACTGTGCATTTCTACCATATGGAAAAACTACTGATTTTTGCAGTTGATCTAGGAACCCAACTTGCCAATTTGCTGAATCCATTTATTAGCTCTGGTAGCTATGTGGTGGATTTTTCAGTGTTTTCTGCATGTAGGATCATATCATTGTCAAATAGTGAATGTTTTACTTATTCTTTTCTAATTTAGATACTTTTGTATTTATTATTTTTGACTAACTGCTCTGGCTAGAACTTCCAATAAAATGTTCAATAACTATAGTGACAGTGGGCATTCTACTCTTATTCCTGATCTTAGAGGGAAAGTGAAAGCTTTCAGTCTTTCACAATGGAGCATGATGTGAGCTGTAGATTTTTCATATGAGTTCTTTATTTTATTTTATTTTTTAAAGATACTTAGATTACATAAATGTTACATAAAAAATATAGGGATTCCCATATGCCCCACTCCCCACACCTCCTCTACTCTCCCACATGAACAACATCCCATATGAACAACATCCAACAGCAATGTGGCACATTCATTGCAATTGATAAACGTATCCTGGGGCATTGCCACAGAGCATGGAAATCCAGTACCATTTGTTGAAGAGACCATTCTCTCAGTTGAGTGGCCTTGGTGGCTTTGTCGAATATCAGATGACTGTATATGCATGGATCTATAGCAGAACTCTCAATTAGGTTCCATTGGTTGGTATGTCTATCCTTATGTCAATACCATGCAGTTTTAACCACTGTAGATTTGATTATGTTTTAAAGTCCGTTAGAGTTATTCCTCTGATTTCATCTTTCTTTTTTCAATGTGTCTTTCACTATTCGGGGACTCTTGCCCTTCCAAATAAATTTCATACTTAGTTTTTCCAATTCAGTAAAAATTGCTCTGTTGATTTTTATTGTGATTGCATTAAATCTGTAGATTAGTTTGGGTAGGATAGACATCTTGATGTTTAGTCTTCCTATCCATAAACAGTGACTATTCTTCCATTTACTTAAGTCTTCTTTGATTTCCTTTAACAGTGTTGTGTAGTTTTCTGTGTGTATGTTTATTCCTAGGTATTTGATTCTTTTAGTTACTATTGAAAATGGTATTTTTTCTTGATTTCCTCCTCTGATTACTCATTATTGGTGTACAGAAATGCTACCTTTTTTGCATTGATCTTATAACCCTAGAATTTACTGAACTAATTTATAAATTCTAGAAGCTTTGTTGTAGATTTCTCAGAGCTTTCTATATATAGGATCATGTCATATGCAAATAGTGAAATTTTTATTTCTTCCTTTCCAATTTATATGCCTTTTATATCTTTTTCTCGACTCAGTGATCAAGCAAGTACTTCTAACTCAATGTTAAATAGGAGCAGTGATAGTGGGCATTCTTGTCTAGTTCCCAATTTTAGAAGGAAAGTGTAACATTTCACCATTGAATATGATATTAACTGTGGATTTTTCATATATACCCTTTATCATGTTCAGAAACATGTTTTTTGTTTTGCAGTGTTTTTATCAGTAAAGTGTACTGAGTTTCGTTGAATGCTTTTTCTCCATCTATAGAGATGATTATGTGATTTTTAAATTTTGATCTGTTATGTGGTGTATTACATGGATTGATTTTCATATATTGAACCATCCTTGCATAACTGGGATGAAACCCACTTGGTCATGGTGTATAATTTTTTTTTGGTGCCTTGTTAGATACAATTAGGAGGTATTTTGCTGAGGATTTTAGCATCTAGGTTCATCAGAGAGATTGGTCTGTAATTTTCCTTTCTTGTGGCATCATTGTTTGGCTTTGGTATTAGGGTAATGTTGTCATCATAAAATGAGTTAAGCTATGTTCCTTCTACTTCTACTTTTTTGGAAGTGTTTAATCGGGATTGGTATTAGCTATTTCTGAAATGTTTGGTAGAATTCACCTTTGAGGCCATCTGGTACTGAGCTCTTCTTAATTGAGGATTTTGGATGACTGATTCTATCTCTTTACTTATGATTGGTCTGTTGAGTTCATCAATTTCTTCTTTCATCAAATTAGGCTGTTTGTGAGTTCCTAGGAATTTCTCCATTTCCTCTAAATTATCTTTGTTGTAGGCATATAATTTTCAAAGTATCCTCTTATGATACTCTTTATTTCTTTGGGGTCAGTGGTGATATCCTCTTCTTCATTTCTTATTTTGTGTATTTGCATCTTTTTTTCATTGTTAATCTAGCTAAGGATTTGTCAATTTTATTGATCTTCTCAAAGAATCAGCATCTGGTGTTGTTTATTTTTTACTAGTGTTTCTTATTTTCTATTTCTTTTAGTTCTGCTCTAAGTCTTTATTATTTCCTTCTTTCTACTTCTTTTGGGGTTAGTTTGTTATTCTTTTTCTAATTCCTCCCAGTGTGCAGGTAGGTCTTTGATAGTAATTCTTGCTTCTTTTTTGACATACACATTTATGGCTACAAATTTCACTCTCAGTACAGCTTTTGCTGCATTCCATAGGTTTTGATAGGTTGTGTTGTCATTTTAATTCATTTCAAGGTAGTTACTGAGTTATTTTGAGATTTCCTCTTTGACCCACTGTTTATCTAAGAGTGTGTTGTTTAAGTTCCATATTCTTGTGCCTAATCTGGTTCTCTGGCCCTTACTGATTCCCAGCTTCATTCAATTGTGATCAGAAAAATTACTTTGTATAATTTCAATACTTCTGAATTCAGTGGTGACAATGGGCATCCTTGTGTTATTCCAGATATTAGAGGGAAAGCTTTTAGGTTTCCACCATCGCGTATGATGTTAACTTTGGGTTTTACATACATGCCCATTATCATGTTGAGGATGTTTCCTTCAATTCTTATCTTTTGAGTGTTTTTTATCAAGAAAGGATACTGAACTTTCTTGGATGCCTTTTCTGTGTTGATAGAGATGATCGCATATATATATATATATTTTTTTCTTTTTATCTGTTAATGTCATGTATTATATTAATTGATTTTCTTGTGTTGAACCACCTTTGCATACCTGGGGTAAAGCCTATTTGATCAGGGTGTATAATTCATTTGATATATTGTTGAATTTAATTTGTATATCTTTTGTTGAGGATTTTTTTGTCCAAGTTCATTAAAGTGATTGGTGAGAAATTTTCTTCTCATGTAATATCTTATGTAGCTTTGGTATTGGGGTGATGTAGCATCACAGAATCAGTTTGGAAATATTCCTGCTTTTTCAATTTTTTGGAAAAGTTTCAGTAGGGTTGATATTAGCTCTTTTCAGAATGATTGGGAGAATTCACCTGTACAGCCACCTGGTCCTGGGCTTTTCTTGATTGGGAAGTTTTTATTTATTTATTTATTTATTTATTTATTTATTTATTTATTTATTTTTAAAAATGACTTCATTGCAAAGTTAAAATGTGGAGAGGCTCATCCACACACACACACACAAAGCATTCATAAATTTGGGCAACAAAACTACTTTATTTAAAAAGAACACTTGTCCAACTTTAGAGGCAGTGTAACCCTCAGGCTGCCAGAGAGTCCAGATTAATAAGTTTGCTTATTAATTAATAAGTTTGTCCAGAATTTATAATGTAATTCCAAAATTTAAGACGGAGGGATAAAATGTATGTAGCCCAACAGGGAAACAAGTATTCCCAAAGGTCTTTCCTGGATAAACACTAATGTTTTGCACTTGAGTTGATATTGTGTTTTTCCCTGTCACTGGTTCCCTGGACATACAGTGATGACATTGTTTCATTTTGTTCACAAAGGTGATTGAAAGTTTTAATCAGCATGACCACGAATCAGCACGCAAAGCAAAAGGAGCACTGCTAACACGCCAAAGAACTTCATTGCCGCAGCTACCGCAGGACATAGGAAATTGAGTTGTTGGGAGGGTTTTGATGTCAGATTCAATAACATTACTTGTCATTGGTCTGTTGAAGTCTTCTGTTTCTTCTTTCATCAATTTAGGTTGTACAAGTGTTGCTAGATCTTACATTTCATCTAAGTTTTGTTATGGTTCA
Organism: Tolypeutes matacus; assembly: GCA_026826555.1. Taxonomy (NCBI): domain Eukaryota; kingdom Metazoa; phylum Chordata; class Mammalia; order Cingulata; family Chlamyphoridae; genus Tolypeutes; species Tolypeutes matacus. Next base: position 541,672 of record JAKSZT010015808.1, on the reverse strand, counting down.
TGAAAAAATATTTATAAAAAAATACTCTGAACTATGGTTCATAGTTTGCATTAGTTGTATTTTCCCCATGTAACACCCCATTATTAACACTGTGTACTAGTGAGTTATGTTTGTTGTAGTTCATGAAAGAACAATTTTTTATTTGTACTATTAACCACAGTCATCATTCACAAATAGGTTCAATATGTTATACCTTCCCAAGTATATCCTCTAGCTTTCCTCTATTGACATATATGACCCTGAACTTCCCCTTTCAACCACAATCACATCCATGAATTAGTGTTGTTAATTATATTATCGATAATATGTTACCATCATTTCTAAACATTTCCAAACATTTCCAAACAACCTTATGAACTGTGGAGGACAGTTTGGTGGTTCCTCAGGAAGCTAACTATAGAATTTCCATACCATCTGGCAGTCCCACTACTAAGTATATACCCAGATGAATTGAAGGTAAGGAGACAGACAGATAAATGCACTCCAATGAACATAGTGGTTTCATTCACAATTGCCAAAAGGTGGAAGCAACCCTGGTGTCCATCAACAGATAAATGAGGAAACAGTATGTGGCATATATATATGATAAAATATTATTCAGCTGTACATAGGAATGAAGTCCTGATGCATGTGACAACATGGATGAATCTTAATGACTTTATGTTGAGTAAAATAAGCCAGACACAAAGGAGCAGATATTGCTTGATCTCACTGAGAGTGAGCAGACTCATGGAGTTAGAGTCTAGAAGATAGGTTACCAGGAGATTGAAGGGAAATAGAGATTGGTGAGCTGATGCTTAATCTGTGCAGAATTTATAATTAAGTTGATTATAATGGTTCCAAAATGAAGAGGGCTCATGGTGGTGCAATGAAATGAGTAATAAATAGTGCTGAAGTGTGAGTGTGAACATTGTTGAAAGGGAATATTTTGGACTGTACATGATGCTAGAACAAAAGCTTGGGGATAAAACAGGTCACTGTATAACTCAGTGAGCTTTGGATTGAAGACTGTGGTTAAAAATACAAATATAAGAATGTTCTTTCCAGATCTATAACAAAGTCACCTTACTAGTACACATCACCACTGCCACCATGCCTGGAAGTCTCCTTCTCAGGGATGAAGTCCTCAATTTGAGGACAATATCACCATCAGCCACCTCAGTTTTCATGACTATCTGGGAGACTCATTGTGCATTGTCTTCTCCCAACCCTGTAATTTTACCCCAGAGTGCACCACAGAGCTTGGAAGAGCTACAAAGCTGAAACAAGAATTTGCCATGAGAAATATTAAAATGATTGCCCTTTCAATAGTCAATTGGAAGACCATCTTGCCTAGAGGAAGGATATCAATGTGTACAATGGTGATATGCCCACAGAAACATTATCTTTTCCCATCATCAATAATAGGAATTGGAACCTTGTCATCCTATTGAGTATACTGGATCCACCAGAGAACAAAATGGACATGTCTACGACAGCTTATTTGGTGTTTATTTTTGATCCTGATAAGAAACTGAAGCTGTCATCTTCTACCAGCTACCACCGAAAGGAACTTTAATGAGATCTTCAGAGTAGTCATCTCTCTCCAGCTGATGACAGAAAACTACCCCAGTTTATTAGAAGGATGGAGACAGTGTGATGGTCCTTCCAACCATCCCTGAAGAGGATGCCAAAAAACTTTTCCCTAAAGGCATCTTCACTAAAGAGCTCTCATCTGGTGAGAAATACCTCTGCTACACTCCCCAGGCTTATGTCTTTCCGGGAAGTTTGAGCTGGAGCTGCTTGCTTAGCAAGTGAGCCAGAGCATGCCATTTGCCAATCATGTTTTCCTGCAGCAATTCCGTAAAAACTTCCTAGTGTGATCAGAGCCAAGCTCTTTAGGTTGCTATACTACTGGCTTATTAAATCAAAATAGCACTAAAATTTCTTGGGATTCTTTACTCTGTGCCTTCACCAGTTTTCTATTCTGTTTGTATATCTCTATACGCTGCTGGCTCTCTGTGAAATATATTCTCTGTTTGGGAGAATTGCAGGGTTTGTGTTCAACAAGTCTAAGTATAATCGATGCTTGAGAAAGGCTGTTTTGCTCCATCATAGAATGCCTCAGCTTTGTATAAATAGCTGTTCTGACTAAATACTCTCTTCTGCTAGCCATTTTGTTGCATAATAGAAATTGAGATTCAACTTTCTTGGTAAATGCCAAAGTATATAACCCAAGAACTTTGAGTAAACCAGATATTCTTCAATATTCAGTGTTCTAACACATCTGGGAGGGAAAACTTTTTTATTCTGTACTTTTCCAAATGAAGTAGGGAAATCAAGAGGAAAGATTTTTAAAAACTATATGCTATAAGGAAGAGAAATTTTTGCAATAAATTTCTATCAAAACGGGGAAACAAACAACCAAAAAAGTCACCCCTTAACTAACCAGGAGGTATACCAGAAAGTGGGAGCGTGTATAATATGTGTCATGTGCCCTTCACACACAGTATTCCTATGAATCAATTTCCTCTAAAATGCAATAAACATAAAAGAGCACACCTTGGATATTGAAGAAAGGATGACTTAAAGGTTTTATTATGGAACTGTTCTTCCAGTGGGTAGATATTTTCTGAATTTTGATGTCTTGAATGGTGTGGCAGTTTGGTATTATTTATGAATTCCAAAAATAGATATTTGATTGGGTTTGTAAACTGGTCTGTTCCTCTGGGCATATTATATCATCTTAGATTCAGAGGTTTTACTTTAATAAATCAATATTAGGGCTTTTATTTGACCATGTCATTAGGACGTGCAGGGTTTAGTCCCCAGCTCCTTAGTGGGAATAAAACAGACTTTCACATGGAAGTAAATAGATGGAGAAGAACACAGAGAGTTGCTTTTTGGAAGCTGGAGTCCCAGGGAGAGACCATAACCATTCACATCATATTTTGCAGCTGAAGAGACCAGAATACTGAGAAGCTGACCTCAGGAAAGAGATGATCCCTTTAACCTACAATTGAGATCGTGAGAGGCCTGGGCCCCCGGAACCTTAAGAGGAAGAGAATGACTGAACTCTCACAGACATCACCTGGATCAACATGTGGTAAATGACTGAGTGAGAAAGTACCTCATATGGTACATTAAGTTGGACTCTTTAAGACAGTGTGACTGTAAGCTTCTACCCCAAATAAATACCTCCTATAAAAGCCCAAAGAATTCTTGTACTTTGCATCAACAGCCCTTTGGCTGACAAATACAGATGGATTAGCAAATAAAATCCTTACTAAAACTGGGAAAAAAAATTCAACAACAACAACAAAAACAACAACAAAAAAACCAGGCCAATATACCAAGCCCTCTATCTTAATGCTTATACTTATGAACCTTATTCCTTATTTCTTTTATCTGTTAAGAAGTTCTTTATTGTACTTGTAAAATAAATGGAAAAATAGATTGAAAGAAATTAAAAATTTTAAACAAGAGTTCAAAGCTGGGTTAGATTTAATATAGTCAATTATAAAAAATAGCATAACAACACACATTTATAAATATAAATAATAATTAAATATAATAAAAATTAACTATAACATAATTCTGTTTTTTATATTACAGCTCTATTTGACAAAATAATCTCTAAGAATGAAATAAATTATTGGTTTAGTCATTTAATTTCCCTTTAAACCATAATTCTTTTTAGATAATCAAATTTCTACTTGGGAATTATTCACATCTTATTGGAATGAATTACAGCAGATAACAGTTTACCAACTGTTAGTTTTATGAGGCAGAAAAATTCAAAATCTTATTCAATAGTAGTCATGCTAAATCATTATTAATCCAGACAGATTATTTTAATTAAAGAGTATAAATAAGATAGGCTTAAAGAAAAATGAAGTATTCAAAAATATATCTATTTTCCAGCCCTCCTCAATCAAAAGCAAGTGCTTATTTTGTATGAAAAAAAAATTTCAGAATACTGATCACAGGAACAATTTGCCAGTTTTACTGAGGAATTATTGTTCATATACTATAATTTTATTTTACATTCATCTGGTCTACACCAGCTCTTTTTTTGGTTAATATTTGCATGGAATATATTTTTCCAACCCTTCACTTTTAACCTGGTTATGTATTTACATCTGAGGTGGGTCTCTTGTAGACAACATATAGACGGCTCATATATTTTTATCCATTCTAACAGTCTATGTCTTTTAATGGGGGAGTTCAATACATTAACATACAGTGTTAGTACTATAAAAGCATTACTTTCTTCATCTATTTTGTGCTTCGTCCCTCTGTTGTCATATCACGCTATTGTCTATCTTTTTATCATTTAGTTTAGCCTTCCTAATAATCTTCATTTATAAACTCTTCTTCAAATTTCTCACCCATGTCTTTTTCCATTCAAACTGCAGCACTACCATTAGTATCTCTTGCAAACCTGGTCTTTTGGTAAAATATTCTATCAGGTTTGTTTGTCTGTGAAGACATTACACTCACCCTCATTTTTGAAGATACAGAATCCTTGGTTGGCAGTTTTTACTATTTCAGTACCTTAAATACATCATTACATTTTCTTCTCTGCTCCATGGTTTCTGATGAGAAGTCAGCACTTAATCGTATTGAGTTTACCTTGTTTGTGTTGCTTTGCTTTTCTCTTGCTGCTTTCAGAATCCTAATCACTAATATTTGTCATTCTGAATAGTAAATGCTTCAGGATAGATCTATTCAGATTTATTCTGTTTGTGGTGCATTGTCTTTCTTGGATATTGATATTTATGTCCTTTATAACGGTTGGGAAATATTCAGTCATTATTTCCTCAAATATTCTTTCTGTCCCTTTTCCATTCCCTTCTCCTTCTGCGACACCGATAATGAGAATGTTTGTGTGTTTTGCACTGTCATTCATTTCCCTGATATCCTTTTCCATTTTTTCCATTCTCTTCTCTTTCTGTTCTTCTGTCTTTTCCAGTTCAGATATTCTGTCTTCAAAATCACTAATTCTGTCTTAAAGTAATTCAAATCTGCTCTTATATGCCTCTAATGTAGTTTCAATCTCATTTATCATATCTTTCATTCCTATAAGTTCTGTTACTTTTCTTGGCAGGCTTTCAAATTGTTCTTTATGCTTGCCCCATGTCTTCTTAATTCCCTTTACATCTGTAGACATATTTTCTTTAAATTCTTTGAAGTGACTCAGGAACATTGTGTGATTATCACTGATTAATTGTCTTAAATACTGTATCTCTTCAGGATATTTGGTTTGTTCTTTTGGCTGGGCCCTCTCTTCCTGTTTCCTAGTATGGAACATAATTTTTTGTTGATATTAAGTATCTGAATATTACTCTGATGACTAAATTCTCTCTCTTGCCTATTGTTGCTGTTTTTTTTCCCCCTCAGCTCTTCTTTGATATTTTGTTCAACTTATTTTCAGTCTTTAAAATTACCACCTTAAGTTTTCAAAATCAGGTAGGGAGTCAGTAGGGGGATGCAGATTTTCTCCCATGTGTTAGACACAGAAAGCATGAAGTTTTTTTCCATGTATTTTCTAGGCTGACCAGAAGATGGCACTAGTCAGCACACCTTTCCATGATGGAGTTTCAATTAAAGGCCATGAACACTGACAAAAATGAGGTCAGTGGAAGGTCACCTTGGAATATAGGAAACAAGCCCTCCAGTCTCATGCTAATAGGAGCTGGTTGGGAAACATCCTGAGCTTTTAAGATTTACAATGTCTGTGAATTTCAGGAAGGAAAAGAGGAACTGAGCCATTAACCTTTAAGACTTGCTCATTTTAGTAAAATGTAAACTGTCAAGTATCTATTGCCTTTGTATATGTACATATATATATTTTCTTTGTTCTGAAGCCAAAATAAAAGTCACACCTTAGGAGGTGGCTGTGCTCTTCTTGCCATATCGGATGGAGAGTCCCCTGATCCCCGTTTTTATTCTCTTTGTCTTATTCTTTCTTTCTCATCCATGGCACTGTTTTCACAGACCCAGTTCTTGAATGCCAACATTTCCACAGAGGTGTTTCAGTCTCAGCTTTCTTGTGTTCCTGTGTTGCATCTCCAGATTGAAGATTCAAAGATTCTTCTGCTGGCTGAATTCACTGAAGTAAAGCATCTTGACCTCCCTTCCCTTTTCCCTTGAAACAGCTGACAGGGATGAAGATGTCTGCTCCCCTCTCAGTTGGCTGCTGTGAGCCAGGGGGTTTACCCCATCTTAGTATCTTGGGGGTGAGGAAGATGAGTCCTTCACAGCCATCAAGGGGTCTTAGTAACTCACATTTGTCATTTCAACTTCTTTATCTCTCTATCTCTCACCCTACTGGAAGTTGTGTACCACTGTCCTGGTCTGCTAACCCCCAAATCAGGTTCCTCAGACAATTTTTAATTTTAATTAATGCTTCACAATTACCTCCTGAAAACCTCTTTATTACTCAAATGTGGCCTCTTTCTAAGCCAAAGACAACAAATGAGCTTATGACCTTTCCCCTGATGTGAGACATGACTCCCTGGGATGAGACTCTCTGGCACTGAGGAATTATTGCTGAGTGCTAACCAGTGATACATTTGAAAAAGAGCTTGACCAAAAGGGGGAGAAATTCAATAAAAAAGAGATTTTTATGGGTAAGAGATTGCAGGTTCAAGGTCATTTTGGAGGTTATGCTTATCTAGGTCTCAAGCAGATTTTACTAACTGGCACAATAAATAAAGTCTCAAACAAGAGTGCTCCTGAGGGCTCTAGGGAGATCCAGATACTAAAGGCAAGTCACATAGTCTCATGAAAGCAACACCCTCTCAGTGGGCCTTATTTGGGGATTTATGATAACCTATTTCCTCAATATAATTCCTTTTCTCATGATTCTTATACTGCTTTCATTTAATCCTGTAATTCTCAATATACCTGTTAAATATATCTCTCAGATACATAAATCATTGGATTGTTCATATGCTGAATAAACACTGAATCCCAGCAGAGTTGCAGCCAACTCCTACTCTCCAGTTCTTCTGACTTGCTTTGGAAAACTGACAGAATGATGGTGATGGACAAGTTCCATCTCAAAACACAAGGAGTATCTATAACTGCAAGCTAAACAATTCCTTCCATCTGCTTATAATATCTAAGTCACTTCACAGCCTGAGGCTATCAGAGTGAACATCATCCCAAATCCCTCAAGACTGAGGAATGAAGAAATATAAGTGTACAGTGTAACCACAGACAAAGGAGATTTACTGTTACTGTAGTTGTTATCTTGTGTTAAAAGAAGATCTTGTAACATTCATAAAAAGAGAGTAGTTGCCAGATGTTCAGAAGGAAGGGGGAGGAATCAATAGGTGGAATACAGGACATTTTAAGGGCAGGGAAATTATTGGCATGGTACTGCAATGATGGACACATGACATTATACGTTTGCCAAAGCCTAGAAAATTTTATAGCACAAAGTGTGAACCCAACTATAGAGGTTGATTAGAAGCAATGCTTCATTATTGGTTCATCAATTGTAACAAATGTACCATACTAATGTAAGCTGTGAATAATAGTGGAAATCATGTGTCTAGGTGTTGGTGGGGCATATGGGTATTTCCATTATTTTGGTGTAATTTTTCTGTAAACTAAAAATTCTTTAAAAAATTAAAGTTTATTATTACAAAAAGTACTAAACCAATTCTATGGGTCAATAATGGGGTATAAGGGATATGAAATTTTTCTTTTTGTACATGAAAATGTTCTAAAATTTATTGTGGTGATAAATGTACAACTCTGTTATTACACTGAGAGCCACTGATTGTACACTTTGGATGGATAGCATAATGTGTGAATAAAATTGTTCAAAAATTTGTTAAACTACAAAATCCTAACTTTTAATGAGCCAACCTGAAAGATAAGGATGGAAAAATCCATGAAATTGAATACCAAGTAAGGTCAAGCCACTCAAAGAGGAGATGAGACAAATGAATGGTTTCACTTTTAACAGAGGTTGGGAGAAAGGTTTTCCAGTGGGCTAGAAGATAGGAATAATAAAAATAAATTTTACTGAAATCTTAAAGCCAAGCCTAAGCTAGAGTACAATTTGGAAAAACAGGGAATCACAAATTAAAGGGTTTGAATTCATGCTCAATATCTTCTCTGGTGGTCTCTACCAAGTGCTCATGAGAAAGACTGGTGCAGTCTGAGATCCTTCAGATAAGATCACTATGTGACCGTGAAATACGAAATATCCTCCTAATCCTTTTGTACTTGATTAGGAACTGCTTTTACTTTATCAATTATAGCTTTATACTTACTTTAGTCTGCCAAATGACAGATAAAATTTATTGAGATACTCAATTATAGAATTGCTCCTGCTATCTGACAACATCCAAATGAATGATCTTCATACCCTCTTCTTAGTTACACAACCAACAACTAAATCTTATTATAGATTCTTTCTAAAACACTCTTAGAAATGGTGTATTTTCCCATGGCATGTTGCCTTGCTAACTGCCATGAATACTAAAATTAAATTATTCAACCACAAGCATTCTTGGTGGTTTTTGACTAGAGATCATTGGCTATTGCTAGGTAAAAGATATAGTCAAGAAGATAGACAATGAGATACAATGAGAAACTGCATGATGGAAATGGAATCTATTAGGTATTTTCCAATGAAATACTAGAAATAGAACTTTTATAAAGCACATACACAAACTGTGCAATATAAGAAACAAAAAATTCCATCAACAGGATCATCAGTAGAGTCAATACAGATGAGGAAAAAAATCAGTGAACTTGATAAGCCCAGAAGAATTAAAGAACCAGGAAATAACTTTAAAGAAAAAATAAAGTATAGGAAAAACCATCCAGGAACACTGGGACAATATCAAATGTATTTATATATTAATAAATGTATATATATATATTAAAGTACTACCACAAGAATTGGAAATGAGTGCATAAGAAGAAATATATATTTCTAAAAATAAGGAAAGACATCAAACTTCAAGTCCATGAATGGTGAAGGACCCTAGGAAGATTAAGTCCAAACAACAAATCAAACAACAAGCAAAATCCACCTACTTAGACTCTTATTTCAGTTTTTTCATTTATCATTATTTAAATAGTTGAACTTTAAAATACATAGAACTTTCACATAGCAATATGAAAAAAATGATTTTGAATGTAGTTTAAAAGGGGAAGTTTTAGTTTGCATTTATATATTATTATAATAAAATTTTTAAAAAACCACACAATATGAGTGTACACCACATACAATCAACTTTAATGTAACCATGGGCTATAGTTAATAGCACAATTTAAAAAATGTTCTTTTTTCAATTGTAACTAATACCACACTAAGACAAGATTTAATAATAGAGAGGGTACATTTGGAACTCTGAATGTTACATATGATTTTTCTGTAAATGAATAAAAACATATCTAATAAATAGAAAGAAAGAAAGATGGAAGGAAGGAAGGAAGGGAGGGAGGGAGGGAGGAAGGAAGGAAGGAAGGAAGGACGGAAGGAAGGAAGGAATGAAAAAATAAAAATGTTTTTGTAATACTGAGCAATTAAATAAATTACTCCCGACCACCTCTTGAAAACAGTATAATTGCTTTGATATAAGTAAGGGAATAAGTGGGAAAATACAAACAGTCTAGAGTTTTCATAATGCTCAAAAGTTATATTACTTTTATTTAATAACATCATAAATGCTTTCTATAATAAATTATGAATGAAAAAGGTAGTCTGAATTTTAATTAAAATGAACTTTTTCTGAACTAATTATAGTCTTAAAAATTATAGAATCTGTCGATCATAGTTGCCAACACAAACCCACAGGATACAATTTCTAACATAGAAATATAGAGAAATGAAATCAGGGCAAACACAGCTGGTAAAAAAGACCAGAAAATATTATTAGATAATAAATGTTACCAAAGACATCCCTAATTACAAACAAAACAAGGAGGAATTACAGTAAATACAAATTGTAGACAATAGAGATTTCAATTTAAAATTAAGTCAGAATGAGGTACCTTGTATGCTATTATATACAATAAGTTAAAATTTTCAAAGAAATTAAACATTTAAGGAAATAATGCATATTTTAATTATTTGAATAAATTAATAGTTATGAGTTATTAAATGATTTTACTCCTAAAACAGAGATTGAAATTTATTTTAATCATTGAAAAATCATTCAGAAAATTAACCAAATATGAATTTCTAAAGAAAATTTTATTATTAAATATATTATTAAATATATTATTAATTATATTAAAAATACAAATCACTTCATTGCAAATAATATACCTATTGCAAATGTTTAAATAATGAAAATAATCTAATTTTTTAAAAAATGAAAAACATACTTTCTTAAATAAACTTAGAATATCAGAGAAAACTAGTGCAGTTACAGTTTAAGTAGAGGAAATTTTAAATGAAATTTTAACAACCTACTTGACTAAATTTTATGTATCACTACATAATTTGGACTAATTAATGATTCTTAGCTTTACAATGTTTTTCTATTAAAAATTTGAAAACTAATGAGAAAAATTGTCAAGAATTTATTTTTAAATAATATTATTGATTATAGAAATCAGGAGAATGGCAATGAGCTTTTTAATCACCCTAATTTAAACAGAGAAATACTAATTATGAAGCTTCTAACATATCACAGAATGGTAAGGTTTTTAAATGTTATCAGATAGACAAAAAGAGATGCAAATATTTAACCTGATGAAGTTACAAAGCTTTAGAGTTTAAAACACTGCAAAATGAGATTCTTGATTTTGCTCATATACCACGAAAACATTCATCTCCCAAGTTTAAATGAATGACAAAGGAATTACCAAAGGTTATAGTGATAAGTGGAAACTGAGTACTATACAGGAGAAATAGAAAAGTACAAAATTTTGTATATTTAAGTAATATAGTGCGAATATTCTCACTGTCCTGATTCTGTGATAATCAGGGTGGGCTAAACATTCGCTATATTAGAAACCATGCATGTGTCCCCAGACCTCATTTTCCTCCCTAGGTCTGGTTTTTAGAATGCTGGTGATAAACTAAGC